>SJYX01001107.1:0-36219 GCA_006410675.1 Oreotragus oreotragus | reverse complement strand
CTGGACTGGAAGAGACAGAAGCTGGAATCAAGATTGCCAGGAGAAATATTAATAACCTCAAATATGCAGATGACACCACCCTTATGGCAGAAAGTGAAGAGGAACTAAAAAGCCTCTTGATAAAAGTGAAAGAGGAGAGCGAAAAAGTTGGCTTAAAGCTCAACATTCAGAAAACGAAGATCATGGCATCCGGTCCCATCACTTCATGGGAAATAGATGAGGAAACAGTGGAAAAAGTGTCAGACTTTATTTTTTTGGGCTCCAAAATCACTGCAGATGGTGACTGCAGCCATGAAATTAAAAGACGCTTACTCCTTGGAAGAAAAGTTATGACCAACCTAGATAGCATATTCAAAAGCAGAGACATTACTTTACCAACTAAGGTCCATCTAGTCAAGGTTATGGTTTTTCCAATAGTCATCTATGGATGTGAGAGTTGGACTGTGAAGAAGGCTGAGTGCCAAAGAATCGATGCTTTTGAACTGTGGTGTTGGAGAAGACTCTTGAGAGTCCCTTGGACTGCAAGGAGATCCAACCAGTCCATTCTGAAGGAGGTCAACCCTGGGATTTCCTTGGAAGGAATGATGCTAAAGCTGAAACTTCAGTACTTTGGCCACCTCATGAGATGAATTGACTCATTGCAAAAGACTCTGATGCTGGGAGGGATTGGGGGCGGGAGGAGAAGAGGGAGACCGAGGATGAGGTGGCTGAATGGCATCACTGACTCGATGGACGTGATTCTGAGTGAACTCCAGGAGTTGGTGATGGACAGGGAGGCCTGGCCTGCTGCAATTTATGGGGTCGCAAAGAGTCGACACAACGGAGCGACTGAACTGAAACTGAACTGAACTGAATTTATTTTATTATTCATGGATTTCATACATATATTTTATGTATACACACACGTTGGATTTTCCTTGCCTATTTCTGAATTTATCACACTCTTCTTAATACTTTCCATCTCTTTATTCACTTCCTTTTTCCCTTTCAATTTTTTATTGTGGTAAAATACACATAACATACAATTTCACATCTTAACCATTTTTAAGTGTGTGGCTCAGGAGCATTAAGCACCTTCTCACTGCTGTGTAGCCATCATCACCATTCATCTCTAGAACTCTTTTCATCCTGCAAAACCAAAACTCTATACCCATCAAACAACATCCTCACGGCCCCCTCTCCCCTCCCCCCACTCAGTCCCCAGCATCTTCATCGACATCCCTTATAGTGTCAGTCGCTCAGTCATGTCCAACTCTTTGTGACCTCATAGACTGTAGACCACCAGGCTCCTTTGTCCGTAAGATTCTCCAGGCAAGAACACTAAAGTGGGTAGCCATTCTGTTCTCCAGGGGATCTTCCTGACCCAGGATTCAAACCCGAGTCTCCTGCATTGCAGGCAGATTCTTTACCATCTGAGCCACAGGGAAGCCTGACATCCCTTACAACTGGAATCTAAAAAGAAATGATGCAAATGAACTTACTTACAAAACCGAAAGAGACTCACAGACTTAGAAAGCAAACTTATGGTTGCTGGGTGGCGCAGGGTGGGGAGGGAAAGTTAGGACTTTGGGAAGGCTATGTACACACTGCTATATTTAAAATGCATAACAAACAAGGACCTACTGTATAGCACAGGGAACTCTGCTTAATGTTATGTGCCAGGCTGGATTCATGGAGGATGGATTCATGTCTATGTATAGCTGGCTCCCTTCGCTGTTCACCTGAAACTACCACAACAGTATTAATCAGCTATAGCTCAATACAAAATAATGTTTAAAGTCTGGAAATTTTTTACCCTCCTTTTCATCATCTATTTATTGTAAAGTATTACCTACTGTGATGCTGGGAGGGATACTCTGATGCTGGGAGGGGTTGGGGGCAGGAGGAGAAGGGGACGACTGAGGATGAGATGGCTGGATGGCATCCACGGAGCCTGAGTAAACTCCAGGAGTTGGTGATGGACAGGGAGGCCTGGCGTGCTGCGATTCATGGGGTCGCAAAGAGTCGGACACGACTGAGCGACTGAACTGAACTGAACTGGTGCCTCAGTGGTAAAGAATCTGCCTCCTCATGCAGAATACGTGGGTTCGATCCCTGGGTTGGAAAGATCCTCTGGAGGAGGAAATGGCAACCCACTCCAGTATTCTTGCCTGGGAAATCCCATGGACAGGGGAGCCTGGCAGGCTACAGTCCATGGTATCACCAAAGAGTCAGATACGACTGAGCGACTAAACAACAACATACTTCTAGTTAGTTTTAGTATCTGAAGTGACTTTTTTCTCTTATGCCTAATTCTTTCTTAAGTTCTACCACTTCATTACTGAGTATTCTTTAATATTCATATCTTTTCCTTCATTTTGAAAGAACGTTGTAGTTTTCATTTTTGTAAGAATATCTCATAAAATATCTGATGTCTTAACTATAGAGATTCTACTTATTCTTTTTATCCTGCAATACATCTAAATATGACTTGAAAGCTGTCCTTTCCTGTGGCTTATAGAATAAGAGTCTAAGAATTAATTTATAGAATGAGATTTTCTAAACTTCTCAACAGGAGGCTTAGCTTAGAGTAACTTTCCCAATTGGACGCCTCTAGACCACCCTCTTCTGGTTATTTTGTTGTTCATCCCACAGTGAGAACTCCTGCCTTCTGAGGTGGCCTGGGTCTAGTCTCCATCACCACTTCCAGGTGGAGTCCACATTCCTTTGGTCTCTATCGTCCCTGACAAGTTCAGATGAGATTCTCCCCTCAGAAGTTTATTCTCAGTGTGGACTGTCACCCAGCTTTGATCTGGGAGAGACTGTTTGGTTGCTTTGAGGATGAAGGCAGCTCAGACCTTTCAAGCCCCTTCAGTCTCACCACGGACACACTGAGACCATCAACATCCCCAGTTTGCTGCTGTTCTCAAGCCAGTTGCCCCATTCTCTAGGAACTCCTTGCTTGTTGTTTGGAAGCCAGCAGGTTGTCAGACACCCAACTGCTTCTCTCTGCTCCGCTTGGGCAGATGCCGTTCCCAGTAGGTCCTGTCACTGTTGGCGATTTGTCACAACTCACCTAGGATTTGGGATTTGGGATATGAAGACTGTCTGCGCCCTGGCGTTTTTCTATCCTGGCTGTTCAACATGTTTTCTAGGGGAACTTGGGAGCCACCACTGTGTTCTTCACGGATCCTCAGGGAGTACCTTTTAAATTTCCAAATCATATATCTTATGCATGCATACATGCAGGCTCAGTCACTTTAGTCATGTCTGACTCTTTGTGACTCCATGGACTACAGCCCAGCAGACTCCAGTGTCCATGGGAATCTCCAGACAAGAATACTGGAGGGGTTGCCATGCCCTCCTCCAGGGGATTTTCTGACCCAGGGGTCGAACCCACATCTCTTATGTCTCCTGCATTGACAGGCGGGGTCTTTACCACTAGCGCCACGTGGGAAGCCCACCTTATACATGGAAATTTGCGTAAATAAAATAAAATAACAATTTGCATAAATAAATTTAAAAGTTTGAAGTCTCATTTCCTCCACACTTTATAATGTTAGAGCAATAAGTGGCAAAAGTACAGAGGAAGTGAGGTTACTCTTTGCTATCAACCCTCTGGCTTCCTGAGAACTCCTCGAGCTATGCTTCTGACAGCCTTCCTTCACTTGTGGTTTCTCTTCCTCTTCCTAAGGCCCCTTCTGTTGAGCTATTTCTTCACTCTACGATTCAAGTGACTACATTTGTTAAGACTTTCTTCTCCTAAGGTTGCGAGTTAGATTTTTCTTTCTCAAACTGTCCTCATCATGTTTAATGTCAAGTTTATAAAAACTAAACTCATAGTAATTTGTCAAGTGTTCCTTTTTTCTCTATCTGCTGGAAAAGTTTACATGAGTTTTGAATTACTCATTTTTTTAGTGTTTCCTGAACACATTGTTGGAGAAGACTCTTGAGAGTCCCTTGGACTGCAAGGAGACCCGACCAGTTCCTCCTAAAGGAAATTAGTCCTAAAAATTCATTGGAAGGACTGATGCTGAAGCTGAAACTCCAATACTTTGGCCACCTGATGTGAAGAACTGACTCATTTGAAAAGACCCTGATGCTGGGGAAGATTGAAGGCAGGAGGAGAAGGGGACGGCAAAGGATGAGATGGTTGGAAGGCATCACCGACTCACTGGACATGAGTTTGAGTAAACTCTAGGAGTTGACGATGGACAGGGAGGTCTGGCGTGCCGCAGTCCATGGGATCGCAAAGAGTCAGACACGATTGAGCAACTTCACTTCCTTCTGTCCAGTCTCAGAGGAAGACAGGTCCCCTTCTGGCTGAAGACAGCTCACTGTATAGAACATTTATCCCACTCCTCCTAAATTCTCTCTAGCAGCACGCCTTCCTCCCTTCACCCCCACAGACCCACCCCCAACCGTGAAACTCACCAGGGTCTCTGTTCAGAGAAAATGAACTTCTTCACCCACACTCAGCGGTGTCTCACCTGCCATTCACTTCCCAACTTCCTGACCCTCTCCCCTACCAACCCACTAACGCCTGAAGCTAAGCTGCAGTTACCTTTTCTTGGCCAAATACACTTGCTGGCTTTGGTCCTGCTGGACTTTCCGAGGCTCTGCGCTGGCTCCGTGGGGATCGTCCTGTTCCCCAGCCTCTTCCTGACCCTTCTTCAAGGACTTGCTGATGTCCAGGTTCTCCTGTGCCCTCCTGTTCTGTACAGACCCTCCCTGACTTTCCCATCCATTCCATGGTTCCTACAACACGTCGATGACCTCCAGGTCTCTGATTCTGTCTCTGAGCCTCCCATGAATCTCTTTCCTGTAAAAAGATGAGACGTGGAATAAAGGCCACTCCTAGAGACCGTGGCGTGGGAGGTCCTCCTTGGACTGGCATATGGACCCTGTTGATCCCTCCAGCCACAGGGCCGCGTCTTACTCCAGGGACACCCAAAGCCCCTGTGCTGCTTCTAGCCCCAGGCTTCTGCCCACAAGGGTCTTTTGTACTTGGGACATTCACATGTCCCTATTGCATCCTTTTCCTTGAAAGACAAGTGTTCCTGCCTCCAGGGTTGCCCTAGGTACTTTCTCACATTCAGCATGCTCTGTACATACATCTCTCAGAGAATTGTGTGTTTTGTATTAAGTGAAGTGAAGTGAAGGTCGCTCAGTCATGTCCGACTCTTTGCAACCCCATGAACTGTAGCCTACCAGGTTCCTCCATCCATGGGATTCTCCAGGCAAGAATACTGGAGTGGGTTGCCATTCCCTTCTCCAGGGGATCTTCCTGATCCAGGAATTGAACCCAGGTCTCCCGCATTGCAGGTGGGTCCTTTATCATCTGAGCCACCAGGGAAGTATTGTATTAAAATCATACTCTAATGAAGTTCCTGCCCTTCATCTGTGAGGTTCCTCGCAGCAGACATTGGGTTCTGTTCATCCTGGTATCCCCAGCACCAAGTGCAGAGGCTGCCACATAAAAAGTGCTCAGCAAACAGGTGTTGAACTGGGCTCTCCTCTCACTGGCTGTATCAGACTCTTAGAAACACTAGTACCCCAAGACGTGGCTTCCACCAGTTCTCCTGTAGGAATGAAACCACTACAGTGAAAGCCTTTCCAGATATTTCCACTCTTGAATCTACCTGTGTTCCAAGTGTCATTTGGAAGTTGTTTGCTTAGATCAAATCAGGCTGTAAAAAGAGAGTTGAACGGTGATCAGGGGTATCCAGAGTATGGCGTCTTTAGAAATAATGCACAACTCTGGTTACCGACTTGGTTTTTAGGGAGGGGAAACTGGCGCTGTGTCATCCTGCTGCAGGAATGCACTTGTGTGAGAACAGACTCGAGTGTTCAGTCTCTCCCCCTCTGCATGAAAGAGTCCTGCAAGAAAAGATAACCCGAGTTTATTAATGAAATGAAGTTCTTCATAAGACCCTGAGGCTACTTTTAAAATAAATAGAAAGCACTTCCAATGATAGACGAGATAAATTTTGTCCAAGTTGCCCTGGAGCTATTTCTTATATATTTTGGAGGATATAAGATCGATAAGTAATGGCTTATTGTATTTTCTTAAAAGGTATTAAAGGCACATAGTTCTTTTCCATGATTTCATTCCTCATTTATACAATTTAAAATTACTCTTCTGAGAAGTGATTTCACTTTCCCCATTGAGAAGTAAAAATGAGGACTTTAACCAGTAATAAAACCTTCATAATGTCCTTTAAATTTTAATTTCATCCCCACCAGGTTTGCTGGTTGTTGTAGTTAGTAGATTTCACATTTGATATTAATATCCACATTTAAAGAGCTCTCTGGTTACTTACCACAATTTCTTTATTCCTTTTAGCAACTTATTTAAATTCTGAAAATGCCAGCATTATTAAAAGTATCTAAAATATCTTTTTGTTCTTTTCCTAGTACAATTTTACTGCCTTGAAAGCCCCATACAGTTAGTACATCTTCCACATTTACTTCTTGGAACTGGAATATTTTACTTCCTAGGAAGCAAATGCCTTTGAAATATATACACTTTGGTAATTATTAGTAACATCAACTAACTTCAGGGCTTCCCAAGTGGTGCTAGTGGTAAAGAACCCGCCTGCCAGTGCAGGAGATACAAGAGATGCAGGTTCAATCCCTGGGTCAGGAAGATCCCCTGGAGAAGGGAATGGCAACCCACTCCAGTATTCTTGCCTGGAGAATTCCATGGACAGAGGAGCCTGGTGGGCTACAGTCCATGGGGTCACAAATCAGACATGACTGAGTGACTTAGCTTGCACAGCTAACTTCAAAGGTTATTGGTTTAAGGAATATATAATAATGTTTTCTTATTAAAGAAAAAAGGTATTACAGTATGACTTCACAGTTTGTCATCATAACTACATCAAATATGAAGGCCAGAGAAGCTGCACAATCTACAGCTAGTTTTTTCAATCATCAAGAATAATAAAACCTGTACAGAATCCATCCTTCTCCCCCAAGAACGTGCCCTTTACTAGCAGATGTTTCAAAGTGTATTGACATGCAGAGATCTGTAGCCATTATTTATGATTTCTTAAAATGAAACCAGACTCTTTCCATACTAAGCGTGGTTAAATAATAGCACGTCAGTGAAATTCAGGGACTCTTATCATCCAAAATTGTCAGCCAAAAAAAATTTGTGTGCATTCTCCTGAAGAGAGGCCCAGAAACTTATATCAGAATTTCACTGTGATAAATAAAAGGCCAAATCCTGCTGAAATAAAGCCTGCATATGGGTATTACTCTTTCCGTCCTTTCTCTCTTTCCTTCCAGCATCTTCTAAACTCACTGAAAATTCATTGAACTAGAAATTGCAAAACCCAGACTCTAGTTTCAAACTTTGTTATTTACTCTGAATCATGTGGCTTTGGGCAAGTAGCATGTTTCTGAGATTTAGTTTTCTTATCCTAACACACGAGTAGGAATGCTCTAAGTTTCCTCCAAAATGGGGAGGGCCCGGCCTGAGTTGTCCAAAGCCAAGATTCTCCTTCCCTGAATGGAGACAGACATCAATAAATGAAAATAACATCTGAATATAAAGAAAGAAATTATTTTCAGAGTCAGACATTTTTTTAAATTCACTCATCAACTCTGTACTGAAGAAGGTGTCAAACAAGGAAAGAAGAGTGGGATTTTAATTACTCACTGAAGGATGCAGGATGCTTGGGGCTGGTGTATGGGGATGATCTGGAGGGAAGATGTGGGGTGGGAGGTGGGAGGGGGGTTCATGTTTGGGAGTTCGTGTAAAAAAATAAATAAACACACAAAAAAATAAAATAAAAATAAAAAATAAAAAATAAAAATAAAAAATAAAAAAAATAATTACTCACTGAAGAGGAGAGATGCATCCTGGTTCCAGGCAGTGCTGGCTCAAACTGACCACAGTGGGAGACTGTTTCTGGGTGGGGTCCTTCTGTTGGCATTCTTACTGACATTCTTTGAAGGGGCATTTGGCTACCATTGATTAGATTTAATTTCTATTATAAACAATAGTAAGGCAGCTGTCACCAACCCCAAGTGTCACCGTCTGTGTTCTGAATTACTCCGCTTTATAGCCTGTTTATTGTGCTTCTCAGACATGGGCTCTAGTCCATCTCATATGGTATACATCACAGCTGCGGACCTTTTGATGCTTAAGAATCATTCTCAGATAAAATAAGGTAGGCATGAAGACCCCCTCGCCAAGGGTTTAATTTATATGACCTTGCACAGAATGCAGTACTTTCTACCAAAGTAGTGTTTTCTCTCATTTGTACCTTTCTCTATCTCTCATTCCTTCTTTCAATAAAAGACAACACTACAAAATTAATTTAATGATAGTCATTATATAGTAGACTTTACTATCTGCCAACCATTGCACTCAACTCTAATGAATGTATTTACTACATTAATGAATGAATAAAATATAAATTTACTTAATGCTCATTCTAAGCCTATGAAGCAGGAACAACTGATAACTCACTTTAAAAATGAGGAGACTGAGGCACAGAGAGAGTGTCACCCTTGACTTAAATATTAAATGATGGAGCCAAAACTTAAGCTCCAATATCAGCATCTAAGTCTCAGCTATCAAACAAAATGTGATAGTACTCTAAGGATAGAACACTGACATTCATACAATGGTCAACAAGTATTTCTTGAAGTCATAGAAATGGCTAGATTCTGTTCTCTGGTATTGGAAATTCACAGGTAAGTTGGATGCAGTCCCTGCTGTCAAGAAGCTCACAGTCTAATGCAATGCTGTCCAGTAGGTAGCTAAAAATTACCATGTGCCTATTTAAACTTAAATCTAAATAATTTTAATGAACAATTTAAAGTATTTATTTAAAGTTAGTTTGTGACATTTGTATATATCTATCATCTAAATTTAAATAGTTTAAGTTAAATAAATCTAAAATCCATTTCTCAGTCATACTTTCCATATTTTGAGAGCTTGATAGCCACATGTGACTAGTGGCTACCAGGTTGGACACCACAGATTAGAACATTCTGCCACCCCAAAAAGTTCTACTGAAAAGTGCTGACTATGCTTGGGTGGAAGTCAAGAGCACAGTAAGGATATTTTAAGGAAAATTGAATAGCCTGTACAAGTGCTTTGCATGGTGGCAGGTGTCTCAGGAGCAAAATAAAGGGCCCTGACTCAGGCCACAAGGTCCAGAAATGCCTTCCACCATAGGTGATATCCAAGCCAAGACCCAGAAGGTTAAGTGAGAATTAGGCAGGCAAAGAGGCTTCCCTGATGGCTCAGATGGTAAAGAATCTGCCTGTAATGTGGAAGATCCATGTTCGATCCCCGATTCAGGAAGATTCCCCTGGAGAAGGAAATGGCTTGGAGGAGCCATTCCAGTGTTCTTGCTTGGAGAAGTCCATAGACAGAGGAGCCTGGTGGGCTACAGTCCTGGGGTCGCAAAGAGTCTGGCACGACTGAGCAACTAACGCACAGGAGGACAAGGGGAGAAAATGGGATGTTTGAGCAGAAGAAAGGTGCTGCTTAGCTATATTCTAGCCTGAGTCTTCCAGATTAAAAACTTGGTACGGAAGTTCCATCCTCAAAGAACCTGGAGCCGAAATACAAAGCCAAAATACATGGGGCCTCAGGTACAAATGGGCTGATGCTTTATGCTTTGTATGGCAGAGCTGGGCCATGTTACACAGTGCAAGGCTTCCTGGGGCGTCTATCCTATAACCCCATTAATTAGAAATTTTCAGCTCTAATTTTAAATTGCCTCAATGTGAAATAGTCCAGGCTGTGACAGTCCTTTCAGGATAGGTTCTTTTCATTTTGCTGTAGTCTATTTCTTAAGATGGAGAAATGTCAGAAAAGAATGACAATCGCTAGTCTTTTGAAGGTTCCTTTGCCCACCAACCTGAATTCCTAACAGCCTGATGGAGTATCACTGCATCACTCATTTACATCACTCATTATTTTCATAAGAAAGAATAGTTCAGCACTGCACTTTGGCAAGAAAGACTATATTGAATACTGAAATAATAATCTTGTAACTTTTCCTCCACATTTCAAGGGCATAACTTTGACATATTCATTTATATGGTTAAATCATAGATATTAACAAAGATTTAACTGTATACACAAAAATCTATTCTCCAAGGAACTGACTGAGAAGAATATTATCCATTAATTCACTGGTAAAGGATTATATGAATTCACAGAGGAATTAGAGTTGAATGACTTATGATTGATTAAGTTGAAGAATATACAAATTTTCACATCTAGGTCATCAGTTTTCATTTTTCTGAGTTGAATAAGACTAAGAGGATTTTTGACTGAAAATAAACTTTGGCATATGAGTATGTCTTAGTTTAAATAGGCCCCATTTTTTCTTTAACTTTTCTTTACCTGGAAAACCTCATGGCAGTGGTTTTGCTTTGGTCTATTTTTTAATTAGGTCCCTATGATTTTCCTTCTTGTATAAAAAGACAACAGAACAGCAGAGGGAAAGCAGGGACCAGGTCTGGGATCAAATATTTAAACTTTATTATAATCTCCTGAATTTTTTTCATAAATAGCCTCAGTGTGTGCATCTCTAGCTTTTTCAACCCACTGTTATGTGAACCTGTCACAAAGCTCATTAACCACCTTTAACAGCACCTCCCATTGCAAAGCTCTCACAAGACACAGCACAGCTGCCTATTTACTATTACTCTGGATCCACCGAGGAGGCTGATATGTAGATGTAGCAGCATCACCACCATCGTAGGGAGGGGATACCAAGTCTCAGATGGGCTAACAAGGAAAGCCATTCACTCCCAGCAGCAAAGAGAAGCCTCACTTGGTGTCAAGGGAAGCCACGTGGGGGATCCAGACTCCCCCTTCCACCTGTCATTAACAAGGAGACACCCTCCCTTTCGCTGCTTAAACAGATTGAATTGAGATCCAGATTCATGCCTTCTCCATATGATAATAAAATGTCCAAATTTCAATTAAACATGACTCAACATACCAAGAACCAGGAAGATCTTAAACTGAAAATGAAAATAAAATGACAGGAAAATGAAAATGAAAAATACAACTGAGACATAAACCTACAAATTGCAAATAAACCAAAAGAAATCTACGCCAAGACACATCATAATTAAACCTCTAAAAGCTAAAGACAGAGAAAACATTTTGAAAGCCACAAGAGGAAACTCACAGCCCACATGTAGGGGAAAGCAATTAGAACAAGAACAGATTTTTCATCAGAAATCACAGAGACCAAAAGAAAGTACTAGAGCATTTTTCAAGTGCTGAAAGGGAAGAGCTGCAACCCAGAATCTTACACACAACAAAAATATTCTGCAATATCAAGGCATTTTTAAATAAAAGAAATGAAGGAAAACTAAGAGAACTTTTCATGAGCAGACCTATCATATAAGAAAAGCTAAAGGGAATTCTCTCGGGGAAGGCAATGGCACCCCACCCCAGTACTCTTGCCTGGAAAATCCAATGGACGGAGTAGCCTGGTGGGCTGCAGTCCATGGGGTCGCTAACAGTCAGACCGACTGAGCGACTTCACTTTCACTTTTCTCTTTCATGCATTGGAGAAGGAAATGGCAACCCACTTCAGTATTCTTGCCTGGAAAATCCCAGGGATGGGGGAGCCTGGTGGGCTGCCGTCTATGGGGTCACACAGAGTCGGACACGACTGAAGTGACTTAGCAGCAGCAGCAGCAGCAGCAACAGCAAAGGGAATTCTCTAGACAGATAGGAAATGATAAAAAGAAGGAAACTTGAAATATTAGGAAGGAAGAATACAGTAAACAAACAAAAATAAATAAAGCAACATGCTTTCCGTTTCCTCTTAAATTTTTAAAATTATATTTGGCAGTTGAAGCAAAATTTATAATACTGCTTAGTGTGGGTCTAAATGTATGTACAGAAAATATGTAAGACAATTTTATTATAAATAAGGAAGGGCCAAGGGAGGTAAAGGGAAGTTTTAGATTTCTACATTTCACTTGAACTAGCAAAATGATGACACCAATAGACTATGACAGTTCTATATATAAATTGTAATACCAAGAGCATCCATAAAATGACTATACAAATATATGCACTAAAAAACACTGTCAGTCAGTCAGTTCAGTCATTCAGTCATGTCTGACTCTTGGCGACCCCATGAATTACAGCACGCCAGGCCTCCCTGTCCATCACCAACTCCCGGAGTTCACTCAAACTCATGTGCATCTAGTCGGTGATGCCNGCCAAAGCAAAGAGTTTCTCAGTTCAGTTCAGTTCAGTTGCTCAGTCATATCTGACTCTTTGTGACTCCATGAATCGCAGCACGCCAGGCCTCCCTGTCCATCACCATCTCCCGGAGTTCACTCAAACTCATGTGCATCTAGTCGGTGATGCCATCCAGCCATCTCATCCTCTGTTGTCCCCTTCTCCTCCTGCCCCCAATCCCTCCCAGCATCAGGGTCTTTTCCAATGAGTCAACTCTTCGCATGAAGTGGTCAAAGTACTGGAGTTTCAGATTTAGCATCATTCCTTCCAAAGAACACCCAGGGCTGATCTTTAGAATGGACTGGTTGGATCTCCTTGCAGTCCAAGGGACTCTCAAGAGTCTTCTCCAACACCATAGTTCAAAAGCATCAATTCTTCAGCACTCAGCTTTCTTCACAGTCCAACTCTCACATCCATACATGACCACAGGAAAAACCATAGCCTTGGCTAGATGGACCTTTGTTGGCAAAGTAATGTCTCTGCTTTTCAATATGCTATCTAGGTTGGTCATAACTTTCCTTCCAAGAAGTAAGCGTCTTTTAATTTCATGGCTGCAATCACCATCTGCAGTGATTTTGGAGCCCCAAAAAATAAAGTCCAACACTGTAGCTAAATCAAAATGGAATCCTAAATTGTGTTCAATTACTACTCCACAGAAAGCAGGGGGAAATAAAGCAGAGAAATTAAAGAGAGAGAAAACAGAATAATAAAATGACAAATCCTAACATGTCAAAATTATATTAAATATAAATTGTCTATTTATGTCTATAAAAAGACCAAAGTTAGCAGTGTGGACATGAAAACATGGCTCAGCAATGTGCTATCTACGTGAAACTTACTTCAAATATAATATAGGCAGGTTGGAGTTTTAAAAATGAGAAGATATACATCATACAAGCATTAATCAAGCAAAGCATAAGTCACTGTATTACTTTCAGGTAAAACAGACATCAGAGCAAATAAATTTATGAGATGCTGAGGGAACATGATACAAAAGACTTAAAAGAGCTAAATTCACCAAGAAGATATAAAAATTTCAAACATGTATGTACCAAATAACAAGAAAATATATGAAGCCAAAAAGATGTTGGAGAAGACTCTTGAGAGTCCCTTGGACTGCAAGGAGATCCAACCAGTCCATTCTAAAGGAGATCAGTCCTGGGTGTTCTTTGGAAGGAATGATGCTGGGGCTGAAACTCCAGTACTTTGGCCACCTCATGCGAAGAGTTGACTCATTGGAAAAGACCCTGATGCTGGGAGGGATAGGGGGCAGGAGGAGAAGGGGACGACTGAGGATGAGATGGCTGGATGGCATCACCGACTAGATGCACATGAGTTTGAGTGAACTCCGGGGGTTGGTGATGGACAGGGAGGCCTGGCGTGCTGCAATTCATGGGGTCACAAAGAGTCGGACACGACTGAGTGACTGAACTGACCTGAACTGAATTGTATTAGGAGACTTTAATACTCCCTCTCAACAACTGATAGAACAATTAGACAGAAAATCAGCAAGGATATAGCACTCACCAGCCTCATCACAATCTAATCAACATTTATAAAACATTCCACCCAACAACAGCAGAATATGCACTATTTTCAAGTGCCCACAGAACATACGTCATTATAGACCATATCTCAAGCCATAAAAATATCTCAACAAATTTAAAATAATTGAAATCAAACAGAGTGTGTTCTCTACCCCCACTTTGATTTCATTCTAGAAATCAAAAGTAGAAAGATAATAAGAAAATTTTCAAAAACTTGGAAACTAAGCAACATATTTTTAAATAACTCATGAGTAAAAGAGGAAATCTCAAAAGAAGATTTTAATCTACTGAATGAAAATGAAAATACAGTATATCAAATTTGTGGGACGTAACTGAAATGGTGCTGAAAACAAAATTTACATAATGAAAGTGAAAATGTTATAAAAAACAAAAGTCTCAAGTCATCCTATATCAAGAACCCAGAAAAACAAGGAAAGCAAAATAAACCCAAAGGAAGCAGAAGAAAATAATAAAGGTAAAATCAGAAATCACTAAATTGAAAACAGAAAATCAATGGATAAAGAAAACATCCAAAAGAGCTTGAAGAGATTGATAAAACTATGGCTAAACTGATACAAAAAAGAAAGAAAGAAGACATAATTTATGTTCATACCAAACCTTGCCTACAAATGTTTCTAAGTGGATAGTCAAAACCTGGAGTCAGTCCAAGTGTCTTTCTGCAGGTGGATCATGGCGCACCTGTATCACGCAATAGCAATGAAAAGGAATGAACTCCTGATACACACAACACGTGTTCTCAGGTTCAGTCATGTCCAACTCTTTGGGACCCCATGGACTGTTGCCCACCGTGGTCCTTTGTCCATGGAATTTTCCAGGCAAGGTTACTGAAGTGGGTTGCCATTCCCTTCTCTAGGGGATCTTCCCAACCCAGGGATTGAACCTGAATCTCTTGCATCTCCTGCACTGGCAGATGTATTCTTTACCACTACACCACCTGGAAGCCCAATACGCACAACAACCTGAGTAAATTCCCAGAGGGTTACAGAGTGGAAAAAACCGGCCCCAAAGTTTTCATAGCATATGATTCCATTACATAACATTCCATCTGAAACTGACAAAATTGCAGAAGTGGAGAACTGAGTCAAGGAGGTGATGAGGCGGAGAGGAAGCAGCTGAGATCCTGTTGTGATTTTCTGCCTGAGCTTTTCAAGATGTTACCGCTGGAGGAAACTGAGATCTCTCTATTTCTTATAATGGCTTGCAAATCTTCCATTAAAAAAAAAATTTAAATAAATAAATAGAATAAAGAAGAGACTATAAAAATGATCAAGAATATTTTAAAAGGAAAAGGAACATTTAGAAATTATGCAAAATTTGCAGGTGAAAACAAAGAATTTAACACAAGCATCCACTCTGGCTTCTTCTTTAATTACCAAAATTCCTCCCTGAAAGAGTGAGAGGTGGAAATTGCTGCTTGGGCTGCAAACACTTGATGTAACAAGAGCAAAAGCCCCAGCAACGGTCCCGGAAACTCAGTCCTCCATGAAATGTGTCCTCCGGACTCTTCCAAAAGTAGCTTATTGGGTTCACTGGCAACATGTGGCATTTACTAAACCTCTCACAGACTTAAGCCCCAAAGAGCGATTTCTGGAAATTCCCCCCAGGCTAGGGAGTGTTGGAAGGCATCCACAGGGTCCCACACCTGTGAAGCCATCAACAGCGGTAGTTTACTAGGAAAACAGGCTCAAAGGGCAGCAGCAGAAGCTTATTTCCAAGTTGGCCTCGTGTCATCTTCCCTCTGTCTGTGGTCCAAGGAGCCACACAGCCAGGCAGAGACGGGGAGAGGGGGGTCCAAGGGCAGACAAACAGCGCTCCCCCAAAGCCTGGCCTCTCTCATTCTATGAAGTCTCTCCCTTCACAGAGAGAGCAATCACTCACTCTGACAGTGAAATGCCTTCCTTAATCTCCATCCACGCCTTCTCAAATCAAGTCTGTAGGGCTTTCTAAATCAGAGCTCACCAAATCTCTTGTCACTAGTGTAGTCCCAGAGACACCGTGGACAACGTCTGTCAGACCTTGGAGCCCACACCCACTCTTTTCTCTGGTGCCAGACTACAAGGAGTAGTTTGAGCTCAAGTGCAACAGGATGAAATAGAAAACAAGACATCCCTGATGGTGAAATGGTTAAGATTCTGCCCTTTCACTGTAGAGGACGCAAGNGACCTTGGAGCCCACACCCACTCTTTTCTCTGGTGCCAGACTACAAGGAGTAGTTTGAGCTCAAGTGCAACAGGATGAAATAGAAAACAAGACATCCCTGATGGTGAAATGGTTAAGATTCTGCCCTTTCACTGTAGAGGACGCAAGTTTGATCTCTGGTTGGGGGACTAGGATCCCACATGCTGCGCTGCACAACCCCCACAAAAAAAATTTTTAATAGAAACTAAATGAAAGTAAAAGAAGCGTAAACAGTATTGCCGAGTTGACCCCACAATGTAAAAGGGTACAGATTGGGTTACCTGAACACCTCGCTTATGCTCACATTTTCCCCTGATGGCACTTGACATGAACTTCAATATCTTCTGTGGAGGGATTTGTAATGTAAACCTATGAGGTAGAATCTTATGATTCAGAATGTTTTGCTTTCACAATAGAAGTGTCTGTCTATCAAGCAAAACTCCATGGAAGGGAAAGGAATCTTCTATTTTGTCTAGCAATATATTAATAAGTGAAGCAGGGGTGAGTAAGTTTCATTATGTAAATAATAAAACTAACTCACAGTTGGACTCATAACCTCTTGAAAATGCTGTCATTGGAAGAAGCTTCTCATCATGCATATTCTCCTGTGGAAAGTTTAATATTTATTCAAGAAGACATCAAAAAGCAGCAATCAGCCCAGGACTCATTAGCTGTATGATCATATATTAGCTGTGTGATTACTTATTAGCTCCATGACCTTGAGCAAATCACTTTTTCTTCCCCATTGGAATTTCCAGTTGAGTAATACCTGCCCATCCTTCTTCTTGAGGCTTGGTGGGGGTTTAGTTGCTAAGTTGTGTCTGACTCTTGCGACCCCATGGACTGTAGCCCGGCAGGCTCCTCTGTCCATGGGATTTTCCAGGCAAGAATACTGGAGTGGGTTGCCATTTCCGTCTCCAGGGGATCTTCCCAACCCAGGAACTGAACCCAGGTCTCCTGCACTGTGGGCAGATTCTTTACCACTGAGCTATGAGGGAAGCCTGATGATCTTGAGGCTTATGATCAGGTAAATCTCCATTTCACATTGATAATACCAAAGTACACATATCCTGTTCTATTCCATTCCACAATATGCTGCTCATGCTAAGTCGCTTCAGTTGTGTCCTACTCTGTGCGACCCCAAAGACGGCAGCCCGCCAGGCTCCCCCGTCCCTGGGATTCTCCAGGCAAGAACACTGCCATTCCCTTCTCCAATGGATGAAACTGGAAAGTGAAAGTGAAGTTGCTCAGTTGTGTCTGACCCTCAGCGACCCCATGAACTGCATGCAGCCTTCCAGGCTCCTCCATCCATGGGATTTTCCAGGCAAGAGTACTGGAGTGGGGTGCCATTGCCTTCTCCGTCCACAATATGAGTTAATTGATTTATTAACCAATTCAAAATACAATGAGAAAAAAAAATACATATTCCCTAAACTCAGTTTTTTGATAAATTATGTCTATTTGAAATAAAATCATGGCAGTTAAGGTTTTGATTAGAAATACTTTCCTTAATTCTAAACAGATTGCAAGGAAATCTGGTATGTGGGCAGAATTAGGAGAGATAAATGACTAACAGAGGGGAAAGTCATTTAGCAGTAGATTCCTAGGACGCTGCATTTGGAAAAGATCTGGAAGAACATTTGGTCCAATCTGAGAATTATGTATCCCCACGGCTAGGATGGATGGTTTTCTGATGGGTTCATGACTACTTCTTCATGTGACTAGGCCAAGACCATTCCAGGCAGTTCTCTTGCTCCTGAACAGCTTACTTAGAAATGTTTTTCTTGGGATGAACCTGTTTCCCTTCTCCTCACTGTCAAACATCAGTCTTACTTCTACCTCATGATGTAAAACAGAAGTGTGGTCCCCTTTCCTACATGGCAGTCCTTTCAAGGTCTGAAGACGGTCAGTCTGTGTTCCCTCATCTTCTTGGTTGCATCTTAAATAACCTCTGCACAAAAATCCTGGTGCATGCAGGCTGCTCATAACAAAATCAATGTAGCCACCATATGCTTCTTTGAGAATACCCCATAGAGAAGCAGGATAAGATCTCAGGGAAAAAATATTATTGGGTGTCAGACATTTGGATTTGGGTCTTGGCTCCAGGCAGCTTTAAATGTGTGACCTTGGGAACATCTTCTAACTTCTAACTCCTTATATTGCCCTTGGAATGTCTTGCTATCAATGTGAATTTTATCAAATGACTTGGGTAAGGTTCTCTTTTTTTTCTATAATCTGTCTCAAGTGAAAAAGAAAATGAAGTTCCATAAAGTGACAAATAACATTTTGACAAATTCCCATCAGATAAGAGATCTCCTTTCAAACCTACCTTCATACCAATATTAACCAAGAATTATTAATTAAACCTCTATTCTAGTTGGGGTATTATTGTAAGTTCTCATTAAGGGAAAATGCAAGGTAATTATATGGGGGTTTTAATGGAAAAAGTGAAGCTATAGGGATAGAGTTTCTAGCATTTTTAACCATCATTCAATTTTATATAAATACATCTATTTTAACCATCACCAATATATACCTATATATTAACAATCAACCAATTATATATGTGTATCAGTTCAGTTCAGTTGCTCAGTTGTGTCTGACTCTTTGTGATCCCATGGACTGCAGCATGCCAGGCCCCCCTGTCCATCACCAACTCCTGGAGTTTACTCAAACTCATGTCCATTGAGTCGGTGATGCCATGCAACCATATCACCCTCTGCCTAAACACATATACACATTATATATACATATATATATATGCACATACACATATACATATTGCATATATATACATACGTATGTATACATATACATATAAAGTGGCTCTGTAGCTCAGAGGTTAAAGCTCTGGTCTCCTAAAAATGCACAAAGACTGCACAATATATACCTTATTATGTGTGATGCGCTACGGTATTTTGTAGTCTAGTCTAGTCTCTTTCTTTATAAAAACTTTCTGGTTGTGACAATCTTTGTTGATTTCATGCACCATTAATATGGTGTCAGCTATGGCTTAAAAAATTCTATGTTAGGGGTCTTGGGATTTCCTTCAAACCATAACATTAATTCCCTGTATAATCAATTTACTTAACATTTCTGTGTTTCAGTTTTCCTTTAAAATGCCATTGAGCTTATAGAATTGCTTTAAGTATAAAATGAGATCTTTTTAAGACTATTTTGCAAGAGGCAAAAAGACTAAGAAGGGAAGAAAGTTTTATTCGGGGGTTCTTATCAGAGCCACAACTGCTCCAGCAACTGGACTTTGAATTGTAGTACAAAAAAAGTAGAGTAGGGAAACAATATTAAACAGCAAGTATAAACATGCAGCTATCTCATGACCCAGCAGTTGTACTCTTTGGCATTTTCCCAGAGAAATAAAAGATTATTTTCACACAAAACCTGTATACTTACATGACTTCTTATTTCCTTGCAAGAGGCAAAAAGACTAAGAAGGGAAGAAAGTTTTATTCGGGGGTTCTTATCAGAGCCACAACTGCTCCAGCAACTGGACTTTGAATTGTAGTACAAAAAAAGTAGAGTAGGGAAACAATATTAAACAGCAAGTATAAACATGCAGCTATCTCATGACCCAGCAGTTGTACTCTTTGGCATTTTCCCAGAGAAATAAAAGATTATTTTCACACAAAACCTGTATACTTACATGACTTCTTATTTCCGGTATTCTTCGGCTGCCCTGATGGCTCAGACAGTAAAGAATCTGCCTGCACTGCAGGAGAGCTGGGTTCAATCCTTGGGTTGGAAAGATTCCCTGGAGAAGGGAACCCACTCCAGTATTCTTGCCTGGAGAATTCCATTTACAGAAGAGCCTGGAGGGCTACAGTCCATGGGGTGGCAAAGAGTCAGACATGACTGAGAGACTTTCACTTTCACTTTCACTTTCACTTTTAAAGCTGGAATCAGCCCAGATGTCCTTTGGCAGGTGAATGGTTAAACAAATTCTCATGCATCCATACCATGGAACTCTGTTTAGCAATAAAAAGAAATTATCAATATAGATAACAAAATATCAATAGAGATAACAATTAGAATAACAATATAGAAAACAATTAGAATATAACAATATATCTATCAATATAGATAACAATTAGACTTCTGCTGAGGGGTAAAAGTCAATCCTGGAAGGTTGCATGCTGGGTGCATCCATCTATGTAACATTTTTGAAATGCCCGAATTTGGGAATGGAGGACACGTGCTCAGTGGCCAAGCCTGAGACGTAGGAAAGCTGGAGGAACAGAGAGAGGGTGGCTTCAAAGGCCAACCGGTCTGGTCCATGTAGCAATGGAACTGTGCTATGTCTTGACTGTGATTGTGGCCACACGAACCTTCACGTGATGAACTTGCATAGAACTAAACACACACACACACACAAAAGTGAGTGCACACAAACCTGGGGAAATCTGAGTCCACTTGGTGGATTGAATTCACGGTCGATGTCCTGGGCATGATACTGGAGTGGCGCTGTGCAACATGTGACCAGAGGGGGGCGATGTGTGCAGGATGGGGCATCCCTGATCTTTGCTTTCCGCTAGATGGGAATCTTGATAAAAATTCAGTTAGGAAAATGTGATGCACAAGTTGGCGTTCTCGTCCTCATAAATGCCCCGCTCTGCATGTGCATATGCACACACACACACACACACACACACACACACTTCTTCAAATCAGGGGTGGACACTCCCCAGACTCTTGGTGGTGGTGGTGGTTTATTCGCTAAGTCGTGTCTGACTCTTGTGATGCCATAGACTGTAGCCCACCAGGCTCCTCTGTCCATGGGATTCTCCAGGCAAGAATACTGGAGTGGGTTGCCATTTCCTTCTCCAGGGAATCTTCTCTACCCAGGAATCAAACCTGGGTCTCCCGCACTGCAGGCAGATTCTTTACTGAGCTACAAGGGAGCTCAAACTCTTAGTCCTGAAGACCCAGGTAAAGCATCCTGGCCCCTCTCCACACCACCACCCCAGGCCCTGGTACAGACGGCGGTCTGCTTCCTCCCTCCTCCTCCTTGACTGGAAACATTCCCTGCTTCTTCCCCTGCAAATTCATTAGTCATTCATTCACTAAAATAAGCAATCCATTTGAAAACATGAGGCAATGCGAGAGCAGCATTTGTGGTTCAGAATGTTATGGACCAACTAGAAATCAAAGCTGTCCCGTGCAGTGGACACAGGTCTCTCCCCATCTGGACACTGAAGACGTGGCTTCCTGAGGAGCGGACGAGTCATAGAGGGTGGGCAGCTGGAACACAGGCCAAATGCTGTCGGATGCTACGGGCAGGATCTATGAGATGATGAGCAAGGACTTCATTTCAGAAAGCAGTCCTGTGAGTGGGCAGAGACACGGGGCTCCAAAGAGGGACCCCAGGACACCCCAAGAGTGGGCGGACTCCAGTGCCAGCTGCTATGTCTATGAGGAGATTAGTACAGAAAGAGAACGTTCAGGTGTAGAAACTTGATCCTTCCGCATGGATTGTCTGAGAAGCACCATGGACATCAGAGGGGATCTGATTTGGGACTCAAAGTGGTAAATGAACGCTGGTGGAAGCTGCTGCGTCAGATTTGAAGCTGTGATAAAGATCTGAAGTATGATGTAGCACCAAAAGTTATATCAGAACACTGAAAGAAAAAAGAACGACTGGGAAAGCATGTCCCCCAAAATGACTATAGCAATTTCTGAGAAGAAAAACCACAAGAATTCCATTCTTCTCTCCTTCTTCCAGACCACTATAATTTTTCAAGAGAACTAGGAATTTTTCAAATAAACACTCAGTGAAGGAGAGAACCAGCAAAACTGATTTTTTTTTCAGTCTTTTATAATTTCAAAAAATCCATTAAAAGATTTGGATGCTTGAGGTATTACATAAATTATCTTATTATTGTTGCAGTGAAAGGGTTTCACACCCATCCATTTACTTCTGATTTTTAATTCCCTCCGTGAAAATTATTTGTTTTTGAAACATATTTGTCATGCTGCAGATATAACTCACATTAATCAAAGAGTGTATTTAAAAGGTAAGACTTTAAGTGCCTTATTAGGAGGGAAAAAAACTTGGCCTAACATAGCTACTTAACAATCTACTTCTTTTCACAGTGTATTCACCAGTCATCTTTTAAAATTAATTGTCTTTAGAAATTTATAATAAAATGGTAATTCCACTGCACAGTTAACAATTTGGATCTCTTCTACCAAATAGGCTATTCGGTATGTGACCAAGGGTATGTGAACACTTGATTTCTTGTTGCTGGCAGACCCTACAACTTAAAGGGAAAGCCATCAGCATGGGGATCTGGAATAGCTCTCACAGAATGAACACACACATCTAGGCCCCAGGACCCACACAAAATTGATCTTTGAGGTATTTTTCCACTTTCCCACCAACTCCCTGCCAATCCTGTTCACATCCAGGTCCAGTGTCTCAGGAGGGTGCAGATGGACCCTCCAGCTGGAACCCCAGCCTCAGTCCCCAGGAGCCAAGAGCAGAGGATTGAGGGGGCATAATGTGAATAAAGATGGGTTGCAGACCAAACTTGGAAGGAGGAACAAGGAAAACAGAGCAGGAGTCCCAGGAGCAAAGAGAAATGGTCAGTTTCAAGGTGGTGGCTGTGTTGTGTTTCTAGGAAACAGGACCATGGACAGCACAGAGAAGATTCCCTAAGGGTGATGCCAGGCAGCAGAAGGTCAGCCATGAGGAGGCCAGGGACTCCAAGTTTCTGAGATTCCAGTGGGAACACAGGGACCAGGGGCCATTCCTCTCTGCCACTCAGCACTCTGAGGCTGGAAGGGCCTTGGATGATGGAGTAGCATCAGGAAGAGAGGCCAGGAGAACTCCAGAAATGGGTGATGTCAGCACTGCGCCCACTCCCAGCAGACCAGAGCACAGGATCAAAAAATGAAGTTGAGCTGTAAAATATAAAGTTACATTTCTTGCCCACCTAAGACTACAGATGGAGATTCAACCCACCACAAATAAACATACACACATACAGCCTGTGTGCTGTGATTCATGGGGTCGCAAAGAGTCGGACACGACTGAGCAACTGAACTGGACTGAACTGAACCCTAGCCAACACGCTCACCAATGGGAAGTTTTCCCAACTACTCTCAGTATCATCAAGAAAACTGTCCTTCCATAAAGATAACGTAAGTTAAATGAAATAGTGTGTACTCTAAAAACACGTGCGTGTGCTATGTAGAAAAAGAGATAACTTAGGCCAATAAAATATACATGGAAGAAAAGGTTTCCCACCTGATCTCAGATGACTGGAAATATACAACTGGTAGCCATTTAAGGTTATAATCTTCCAGAACAACATCTGTGCCTGCATGTGTGTGTGTGCTGAGTCACTTTAGCTGTGTTCGACTCTTTTGCAACCCTATGGACAGTAGCCTGCCAGGCTCCCCTGTCCATGGGATTCTTCAGGCAAGAATACTGGAGTAGGTTGCCATGCTCTTCTCCAGGGTATCTTTCCAAGCCAGAGACTGAACCTGCATCTCGTCTATCTCCTGCATTGGCAGGTGGGTTCTTTAACCACTAGGGCCACCTGGGAAGCCCAGAACAACCTCTACTGACACTTAAAAATATTGAAATAAAGGTCACTTCTTTTCTCCTAAGCTCCGTGTGTGTACAGGTGTGCACATAGGTTACCTTTTGTTCTCACAGACATTTAGGGATTCATTTACCAAAACAAAATTGTGCAAGTGGCAATCTTTTCAGGTCTGACATGAAATTTATTGGTCACATTTCCATATCCATAAAAATCGAACACATCATATGATTATGTGTTATGAGTCTATATCAGTTAAAGGAACAGCAAGAAGACCTTCAATCAGAGTGTACACTGGAGAGGTGCATTTTAGTATCAAGGAGGCATTATTATTAAGCTCTAGAGTTTGGCAGCGTCAGTTCTTTCACTAAAAAACTCTTTTGCTCAGCTGTTGCTGAATTGAGAGTCTTCTAATCACAAAGACATTCTAAGATAGTCACAGAGGGCTTATTTTTCTTAAACTTTTCCTCAGGGGAAAGAAAATGAACTCCCGTTGACCCTTTTAATCACTTGGGTCAAATCAGAACTATTGTCAAAGTGGCTTCGAGTCTTCATTATTTTTAAAATGTATGCCAGAGAAGAAATTTTAAGCTTCCAATAATCAGACCTTGTTATAGATTTTCCCTAACAAATGTTCACCCAGGAAGAATGATTGGAGAGTTTTCTTTGTAAAGTGTGCCACTGAGGATCATGATATAGGATTCAATGGTGGGATTTAACTGCCTTCTTTAATACATCATATGCTTTAACTCTTGGTTATGGTAAAATTGAAACAAACCTTTTTAACCTGATTTCAGAAGGCAGAGTTCATTAATTCCCTGGCCTGCTTACTCTAGAAATTTCACTTCAGTGTATTTCTTGCACTGGTAAAAGTCACTCATTCATTCATTCAATCATAAGAGCCAGTTAGAAATCATACATATAGTTGCTTAGCCCATTAATTAAAAGTTACAAAAAAGAATTTTAGAAAGTTGAAAAGGGGATTTGGCTCAGAGACAGAATGTGAGTTGCAATGACTTCCTATTAAGCACATTCATTCTGTTCTTCCCAAGAATAGACCACATCAAGATAGCTACTATTACATAACACTTCTATTGACAGGTAAAAATGTTCAAATAAAGTTTCTCCTTTCCTTTCAAACTGTGGGTGTGTGTGTACAAATGTACACTTGGTTTCCAAGCACTAACAGGAATGTGACTGCTTTCATTACTCAAAGCACTAGACCTAGTACTTCAAATGAAATAAACACTTGAAGAAGGAGTGAGGAAAAAAAAAAACTCTCTGTACTAAGGAAGATACTATCTGCTGCAGGACAGACAACAGTGACTGCAATAAATATTTTCTACCTTGGCATCTCTCCCTGTCTTTCTTCTTTCCGTCTACTTCTACCCATCTTTATTGCCATTTCTTTCTTTGGACTTGGTATATGTTCTGGATGTGGCTAAGTAAGTGTCAGTTGCTCACTCGTCCCTGACTCTTTGCAACACCATGGACTGCAGCCCACCAGGCTCCTGTGTCCATGAGATTTTCCAGGCAAGGTTACTGGAGTGGGTTGCCATTTCCTTCTCCAGGGGATCTTCCCGACCCACGGATCGAACCCGGGTCTCCTGCACTGCAAGTGGATTTGTTACTGACTGAGCTACAAGGTTAAAGAGACAAAAAAAAGAAAAACAAAAACAAAACCATCTCTTCTCTAATCCCTGAAAGGAGATGTGCACTAGCCCCTCTGGCTTTTCCGGCATGTCCCTGAACTCTTCAGGAGCTCTCCCATCATGCTTTTGAGTGGAATGAGTCTGGCAAGAAAGGAAATAGTATAAAGCCTTAATCATCTGACTGGTTTATTCAATTCAGAACCAAGTCCTATGCTAGAAACTGAAGGCCCAGGAATTAGATGTGGTCCCAGTACTCATGAAACTCAGCCTGAAGAAGGATTCAGATATAAAAATGACAACAAACATTTTGAGAGTGGTCATTATGTGCTAAACTCTAAGCACTTTGAAGTGAAGTGTTAGTTGCTCAGTCATGTCTGACTCTTTGTGACCCCATGGTCTGGGGCTTCTCTGTCCATGGAATTCTCCAGGAAAGGATACTGGAGTGGGTTGCCATTCCCTTTACCAGGGGACCTTCCCGACTCAGGGATCAAACCCAAGTTTCCTGCATTGCAGGCAGACTCTTTACTGTCCGAGCCATTAAGAAAGCTCATTAAAAATATGGAACTCTTCACTGATTTGTGCGTCATTCTTATGCAGGCGCCATGCTAATCTTGTGTCCTTTCAGTGTTAGTATATGTGTTGCCAAAGTGATATAAGCACTTTTTGTACTTTAAAGTCATTTACGCTTAATGTATGGAGGTGAGAGTTGGATTATAAAGAACGCTGAGCACCAAAGAATTGATGCTTCTGAACTGTGGTGTTGGAGAAGACTCTTGAGAGTCCCTTGGACTGCAAGATCCAACCAGTCCATCCTAAAGGAGATCAGTCCTGGGTATTCACTGGAAGGACTGATGTTGAAGCTGAAAGTCCAGTGCTTTGGCCACCTGATGCGAGGAGCTGATTTCATTGGAAAAGACCCTGATGCTGGGAAAGATTGAGGGCAGGAGGAGAAGAGGATGATGGAGGATGAGATGGTTGGATGGCATCACCAACTCAATGGACACGGGTTTGGGTAGACTCCAAGAGTTAGTGAGGGACAGGGAGGCCTGGCATGCTGTGGTTCATGGGGTTGCAAAGAGTCAGACATGACTGAGCGACTGAACTGAACTGACTGACTCTTAATGTCAGTCCAAAGAGTTAGTGATACTACCATCTACATGATACAGGAGAAAAGTGAGAAAGACAAGAGGTGCGTGGAGTTCAAATCACTGAAAGAACTCCAAAGGCCACAAGATTGGTAAGGGAGGCAGCTATGATTTAAACCAAGGGACTCTTGCCCCAAGCTAGAGGGTCATATCACCTCTGTTACTTCTCTCATCCAGAAAACCTGGATGTTTCTGCCAATTGTCCCCATTGCCAAACACGCACAAACACACACACACACACACACACACAATATTAAGTTTCTCTCTCAGCTCACCATACTGGAGCTTTTTCAAAATCACTTTGATGAAGTGGGAAAAGTGAAAGTTTCCTTGGTCCTATCCAGGGAATTCTCCAGGCAAGAATTCTGGAATGGGTTACCATTCCTTTCTTCAGGGGAGCTTCCTGATCCAGGGATGGAAACCAGGTATTCCACCTTGCAGGTGGACTCGTTACTGACTGAGCCACCACGGAAAAGCCCATCTCGAGAGGGGTTTTAATTGTGCAGGTCAATATAGTTTCCTCTTTCAGGTAGATACATATCATTCAGCTTAACACATTGCTATTGAATAAGCATCATGTGTAAAAACATCAAGAGTTAATTTTTGTTTGTTTTGCTTGTTTTGGGAAAAGTGAAAATACTAATAAAGTGAAACCTAAACATAGAATTCAAGGTGGGACCTGGTATATACAAAAGGGACTTCAATACTGAAATAAATAATGTGCTTTATGAGCAAAATTGACTATCCAGTAGCCAATTTGACTATGTGTTTCCCTCAGTTTTAGAGCATCACTACTAATAAGATAGATTGAGGCTCCAGTTTTATAAAATGGGAAATGGAGAAATGATACAAATTTTCTCATTACTAATACCTGAGGCCTGGCATGCTTATAACTCCACTGGGCTTGGAGTTAGGTGCTTTGGGCGCAGATTTGGAGCCAAGTTACTTAATATCCTTAAACCTCCATTTTATTGTCTGTGAAATGAAAAGAAGATAACAATGCTTACCTACCAACTTACCTATAAAACTGTTATAAATAGCAGCACGTGTTAATGTAAAGAAAAGCAACAATGAAAACAACTTTTATAAACTAGCGCATAATCCACAGGGATGGTTCAGTTCAGTTCAGTTAAGTCACTCAGTCATGTCTGACTCTTTGCAGCCCCATGGACTGCAGCACGCCAGGCCTCCCTGTCCATCACCAACTCCCGGGGTTTGCTCAGACTCATAGGGATGGTGTTATATATGATAAACTCCTTAAGAATACTGACTAAGATTCATGTGTCGACCCAGCACGATTCTTAATGCTTTCAAGACATTTAGTAAATATCAGATTAACTAACCATCTGAGGTTCTTTAATAGATATGTGAATAACTGAACATATAAACAATAAATAATGTTCATAAACTTTTATTTTTATGAACTATTCCTTACACATCTTCTAAAGAAAGCTGAAGAGCTATTTAAATAAGAAAGTCAGTGTTTACTTTCTTACTGTGAAAGTAAAAAGTGCTCATGTTTTTTCAATTTTCTATATATTTTACATTGACTTAAAAAATAATTATGTTACATTGAAGCTCATCTCCCCAGTCCCATAAAATATCTTAACTGTTAGCCTTATTTGAAACTGATTTTCTAATTCTGCATAATATATATGCCCTTCAAAAATGATTGTTTAATAGTAGCAAAGAAAAGGAAAGCAATTCTGAAAAAGAAAAAAAAAAAACGCTAAAGGAGTGATGAGAAACTGCAAGATTTGTATTCGGTGTTAACACACATATACATACATTTACATTGTTCTTTCATTTAGTTTCTTCTTTCATTTGAAGCTTTCTCAAGGTTTTCATCTTTTTTTACAAAGGAAAGTCAAATGATCTGACAAAATGATATGACCAGATATGCCTGCCCTGTAGAAATATTTAAAATTAAAATCTCGGTTTGAGTGCCAAGTTCTGGACTAGGAGCCATAAGAATGAATATATGACTCATTTCTTGCAAGGATTCATAAAGGGATCTTGTCCAGTTACTTCTCTCTGGGCCACATGTAAAATAGGCCCATCTATAAAACCTTAAGCATGGCTGGGTGAAGGTTAAGGTGCTGAGGTCCTTTGGAGCTTTAGCTCGCTAATCTCCAGAATATATAAATATATTTCTAGTGTCAGGGAGCCATCATGGGCTTCCCTCATAGCTCAGACAGTAAAGAATTTGCCTGCAATGCAGGAGACCTGAGTTCGATCCCCGGATCGGGAAGAGCGCCTGGAGGAGGAAACGGCAACCTGCTCCATTATTCTTGCCTGGAGAGTTCCATGGACAGAGGAACCTTGTGGGCTACAGTCCATGGGGTCACAAAGAGTCTGAGAAACTGAGCGACGAACACTGTACACTATACTATATAGAGTGCTCATGCTAAGTCACTTCAGTCCTGTCCGACCCTCTGTGACCCCATGGACTGCAGCCCACCAGGCTCCCCTGTCCACGGGATTTTCCAGGCAAGAGTACTGGAGTAGGGTGCCATTGCCTTCTCCATACTATATAGAGTATATCTATCCATATTTACTTTTATATTTTGGACAGGGAGGCCTGGTGTGCTGTGATTCATAGGGTCGCAAAGAGTCAGACACGACTGAGTGACTGAACTGAGCTGAACCTATATCTATAGAATCTATCTATATTTACAGAATATATAGCCACATTTATCAAATCTATCAATCTATCCCTCCCTCCTTCCCAGTTTGGTACATTTCCCTAAAGAGAAGACAGAAGTTCTGAGTATCATAGAAGAAAGTGTCATGGGGTTTGAAGACTCTCATGTCTACTGATTAACAACTTTAAAAATTGCTAAAAGATCAAATTGGAATTCAAATTTGGGCTGCCTGTCTCCAAAGTCTGCTCCCTTAATCACTGTATACCACGCATCTATGATAGGATGTGTCTGCTATATAAGATGCTGCTGCTGCTGCTGCTAAGTCGCTTCAGTCATATCCAACTCTGTGCGACTCCATAGATGGCAGCCCACCAGGCTCTGCCATCCCTGGGATTCTCCAGGCAAGAATACTAGAGTGGGTTGCCATTTCCTTCTCCAATGCGTGAAAGTAAAAAGCGGCTCTTCCTGTTTCCCGTCATGGCGCAGGATCAAGGTGAGAAGGAGAATCCCATGCGGGAACTGCGCATCCGCAAGCTCTGCCTCAACATCTGCATCGGGGAGAGTGGAGACAGGCTGACCTGGGCAGCCAAGGTGCTGGAGCAGCTCACGGGCCAGACCCCAGTGTTCTCCAAAGCAAGATACCCTGTCAGATCCTTCGACATCAGGAGAAATGAAAAGATTGCCGTCCACTGCACTGTGCGTGGGGCCAAGGCAGAAGAAATCCTGGAGAAAGGTCTAAAGGTGCAAGAATACGAGTTAAGAAAAAATAACTTCTCAGATACTGGAAACTTTGGCTTTGGGATCCAAGAACACATCAATCTGGGGATCAAGTATGACCCAAGCATCGGTATCTACGGCCTGGACTTCTATGTGGTGCTGGGTAGGCCAGGTTTCAGCATCGCAGACAAGAAGCGCAGGACAGGCTGCATTGGGGCCAAACAGAATCAGCAAAGAGGAGGCCATGCACTGGTTCCAGGAGAAGTATGATGGGATCATCCTTCCTAGCAAATAAATTCCCGTTTCTATCTAAAAGGCCAATAAAACATTTTCAATGAAAAAAAAAAGAGAGAGAGAGAGAGAGAAAGTAAAAAGCAAAAGTGAAGTCACTCAGTCCTTAGCGACCCCATGGACTACAACTTACCAGGCTCCTCCGTCCATGGGATTTGCCAGGCAAGAGTACTGGAGTGGGTTGCCATTGCCTTCTCCGCTATATAAGATAATAACCCACAAATGATCTCTAGATTGAAAACAGAAGTTTAAAGATAGAACATGGTGAGCACTGAAGTGTCTGTGACCAGAGTCTGGTCTGAGGATGAGACTGAGAAGGTTCTAGAAGAGTAAAGGAAACATGGTTCTTCCTGTACAGTACCTACCATATCTTCTTGCATCCCAGCAAGACACTGAAGACAAACTTGATGTTGAAAAGGACAGAACAAAGAGAATCCAACGAGCCAGAGCCAGACATCTGCTATACTCACCAGCAGGTGTTTCTACCTCTATTCTTCTCATAATTTACAAATAATAGGACAAAAATATCCTCATTACTTCAGCCACACTGAGTTTTCTGCTACTTGAAGCAAAAAAAAAAAAGTCTCTTTAGAGGTAACACAGGAAAGGGTTTTTAAAAAGGAGTGTTCAACAGTATTAGATGTTTTAGAAAGAGGAATTATAATTTTGAAATGTCTCATGATATGGATATAAACTTCTGATCTCTAAATCATTTGCCCAGCCAGCTCACAATGAATTTAGGAAGCCCCTCATACATAGCATTAAATGCCCAGAGTAGTAAGGGAAGGGATGTGAGGTAGCAGTGGAAGAATCACGTAAACCTTGCCATTCAGTTCCTTGGAAGTTTATTCAGTTATATAGGATGATGCCTGCAAATGATCTGCATGTTTATATGTGGTCAGTCTTGCATACTAAATAAAAAAAAAAAAAAAAAAAGACTCTAGCTCTGAGGATTCTGTGTAATGAAGTTGAAGGACTCTGTAATTAACTCTAGAGTAATTACCTTCACACCAAGAAAACCACTCTGGAGCTGGCAAGTGGCTTACCTGCCAAGAACTACGTTATAAGGTCGGAGGGAGCAATTTCCAACATTTTGCCCCTGGTGTAGGAACCTTTAATGGAGCCAAATGCCAGTCATCCACAGAATGATGCAGAGAAGATCAAGGTAAGGAAAAAGTCTCCAAAGCTTTATTTTTAAGCACCAATTTCCAACTTTAGCCTTACTTGAGTATTATACGTATGCCATCCCACTGCATCATAAAATCAAAGAAGCTTAGAAATTCAAAAGATCTAAGAGGTCATGAGGACCAGCCTGTTTCCCAGTGTGAGGTTCCTTTCAACACACCCCTGATAGGTAACTGAATAATTTTTACTTAAATGCCTTCTGGGAGTCAATGGTGGGAAATCAAGAATGTAGGCTTGCAGCCAAACAGATTTAGGTTAATGTTAATCTCTGACATTTATTATTTATAATCTAAAAAAAAAAAACAACCTGGGCATTAGTTTCCCTTTTTAAGATGGTTAAGACATAGTTTTATTTCACAACACTATTTTGGTAGCATAATTTGTTTTGAGAAAGAAAGTATTAGTTTTCTGTCTTTTCCTTTTGTTCTCAGACATTTAGAGCTTTTATGAATTGGTATTTGTTCCCCTGCAATACCTTCTCACTGATTCTCCTGTTCTCCTCCTGGACTTCACGGACTATGACTATTTTCTCTGCAGATTTCTTCTTCTAACCTAGGGGAAGATATTACATGAATCCTGGAAGTAAGACTTTTGCCTTAAAATGAACCTGAGATTTTAGTGCTTGTGAGAAAATTCTTTCTAAGATTGTTTAATTATTTGTACTTGATGTAGTAGAAAGGTCAGTGATCTTTAGCAAAGGAATTATAATAAATCTTTGGCCTTTAGCATCAAGTTCTCCAATGAGAGAGGTTAAGGTACTTTATGAGTAAATACCTTCACTGATAAAAAAATTATCTTATATATAGATTTCTGAACCCTTTATTTATTGTATATCTTTGTATACATAGAATTCTATAAATGTTTCATAAATATGGCTATCTGAATTAAATTCAACATTTCAGATGTGTGCTCACTGGAAGTGAGGACATGATACCTAAAAACTGTCATCTGAATGCTGTGCATCTATTAAAAGAGTTAACAGTATGATTAATTTCCCAAGTGGTTATATCACATGATTTCTTATAAGAATCTCTAGATATTTTTTTCTCCCTACCTGAGTCCTGAATTGGAATTTGCATTTACTGACTTTGTAATCTGAGATATGATCCTTAGCTTCTAATGTCCTAATTTTCCACCATGCACACAAAACTAAAACAATACTAACATGAGCAGAATTAAGTAGGGTGATGTACACAAAATTCTTTTTATTGCACAAAGAATAGAAGTTTGATAAGTATCCTTTCCTTTCCTCAACTTTCTTGTTCATTCCTGACTCTTTATGTGGAGGTGTGAGTGAAACAATGGTAGATACTTGGTGGCTTAAATGAGAAAGAGACCAAAATCAGGAAGGATCAACCACTTCATCATCTCTAGCAACAACTGAAACGTGGTATCTAGCATCTGCTGACAGCAGTTCTCAGATGAGTACAGGGACTTCAGGAATTCCTTTGGACCATTATAACACAACCATTAGTGTGTGAGAGGCGCACACATACAAATGCACACCACACTCCAGATCCTGACAACGTTTGTGTCAGTAAGCACGTGAAACAAAAGCCAGCTTGTTTGTTGTTCGTCTGTTTCAAAATGGAACTGGCAGTTTTCTACTTCAAGATGATGGCTTCCTGAGCTTATGGATTGAATCCCCAAATCTTTACAACAAAGTTGGAAGGATTGTAAAGGCTTCTGAACAGTTCTACACCTTCCAGACTTTGTGACTAATGAGCAAGTTCACCCATTTTAGCCATTCTTTCACTACTGGTTCCACTCTGCTAATAAATGCCATCAAAAATAGTCAGCCTGACAAAATGACTTTCCTGTGGAGAAAGTCCTTTTTTTCCTATTTAATTAGCTGCACTTTAGGTATGGTGATTGGGGTGAGCTAGAAACATTATTTAAAGCTCTAGGGAGGGCCATACCACAGCCTATTACAACAAACCAAACCTAGTCAAGTGAATCAATTTAAACCGAATAGACTATATTCTGCTAAATATACCTTAATTGGTAGAGAATGTATGGTATCATTTTAAAATTGTATTTTAATGATCCTGGGGAGCAAAAACACTCATTTGAGCTTAAAATTTGTTCTACTACTGACTCAACAACTCTTTATTGAGTAGCTACTATTCTGGGCAATTTAGCTCAGTGAAATGCTATGGATATCCGAGTTAGAGTGCTTAGATTTCCATTTTTACCACTTTCTAGAAAGTGTTCTTTTGTAATCCATTTTCACTGCTTTCTAGAAAGTGTTCTTTTGTAACCCACTTAAAGCTAATATCTGGAAAGTGGAGATAATAATATTGATTTCACAAGGTTAATTACAATAAAAGATAATATGTAGCAATAATAGTTACTCAATAAATTTAGGAGAGTGTGTTGTTGTTGATGATCTTAAAAATACTGGAAAAAAAAAAAAAAGCTTAGGGATTTTCCCAAAGGAAATATGCCTTGAAGTTTAAAAGTGTGAAGGTGAAGGTGAAGTCGCTCAGTCGTGTCCGACTCTTTGCGACCCCATGGACTGTAGCCTACTAGGTTTCTCTATCCTTGGGATTCTCCGGGCAAGAATACTGGAGTGGGTTACCATTTTCTTCTCCAGGGGATCTTCCCGACCCAGGGATTGAACCCAGGTCTCCCGCATTGGAGGCAGACGCTTTAACCTCTGAGCCACCAGGGAAGCCCTTAGAAATATAAGTTAGCATAAATAAACTAAGTGCTACCAGAGGTTAACTGCAAAGTGATTGACATATAATGGACCTTGAAGGTGTTATGTATGCTCAAATTTTGGGTAAATAATCTTTTTACTTTTATTTTTTACTAAAATTCCAAGAAAAATTTTTAAATAATGAAACCATCTCCTTAATATCCAATTTGTCTAAAATATATTATTCTAGCACAGTTAAAACCTATGCTAGAATAACCTTATTCCCACTACTTCCCTAGCAATCAGTGATGTCTAAATTGAGGAGGTTAAAAATCAGCATCTTACTGTTTATAAGCCTATGAAAATGAAACAATTATGGGAAATATTAGTAAGTTATAGCATATCAACATGAAAGCATATTGTTCTGTCATTATAATAATCACTTTAAGATGATAGAGAAAAGCAGATTCTTGAAAACTAAACACACACACACGCCCACAAGGCACCTTGTAGCAGGCACCCCCCAGTAACTATTTTCACTTTGGTACCTTATCCGATTTTGTCTAGCCATCCTCCTGCGTTATCTTATAGGTAGCCAAATTCTAGATTGATTTTCTTGCTTTCTGGGTGTTTTTACTGAAAAGGATTGCTTTAGAAGTATGTATATGACATATCTGAGCCCATACCAGGCCCTCCTCTGGTCCTCCCTGCTCTGGACTGCTCCTGTTAAATCAGAGAGTGCTATTATCATGGTAGAGAAGGAACAGGGCCAGCGTGGGTCCTGGCCCTGCCTCTAGCCAGGGCAGAGATTGCCATTGCCATTGCACATGTGCCATACACAGGGGAAGGAGCAAAGCCAGATCAGGGCCCTGCCTTGCCTCTTGCCAGAGTGAGAACCCAGAGCCATCTCAGAAGTACCGTTCAAAGCCCTCAGGCCCCACAAACTCCCAAGCAAAGTGAAGACAGCCATCCCATCCAGGAGATGCCCAACCCCCTCAGGGCCCTCCTCTAACACCTCAAGTCCCCCTCCTGCTCGCTCATAAGGCAGCAAACACCATTAGCCCTAACCTGGCTCCAGCTCCAGTTCCTCTGACTCCTTCCCTACCAAGGTAGCAGCTGGCAACCCATCCCCAGGAGAAGATGCAACACCCACTCACTTCAGATCCAGGGCTCCCATCAGAGCCACTGGGCACATGGAGACTGTGAGGGATGCTCCCATCCTCAGGAGAGGTGACTGCTTTGCTTAATTTCATATTGACAGAGAAAGTCAAACAAAATGACAAGAGAGAGAAGAATGTTTCAAATGAAAGAAAAAGAGAAAATATTAGGAAAAATTCTCACTGAAACAGAGGCAAATAATTTATCTGGTAAGGAGCTCAAAGCAACAGCAATCAAAATGCTAAATGAACTTGGGAAAAGAAGAGTGAGAACATTGACAAAGTATTAGAAAGCATATTTTAAAAATTAGAGCTGAAGAATATAAGAACCAAAATTAAAAATATGCTAGGAGGAATTAACAGCAGATGAGGTGACAGAGAAGAATGCATGAGTCTAGGATATCACTCAGTCAGCACAACAACAACAACAAAACAAATAATAAAAAAACAAGGACAGTTGAAGGGACTTCTGGGACAACATCAAGTGTACAAACATTTGCATCATGGGGGTTCCAGCAGGAGAAGCAAGGCAGGGATGGAGAACATATTTGAAGACATAATAGCTGAGGACCTCACTAACTTGAGAGAGGAAGCAAAAGTCTATGTTTAAGAAGCACAGATATTCCCAAAGAAGATGAACCCAAAGACCCACACCAAGGCACATCACAATTGAAAGGGCAAAATTAAAGTACAGAAATAATGTTAAAGGTAGCAAAAGAAAAAAAAAAGAAAAAGCAAACAAAAAAAGTATACACAAGGGAACTCCTATAGAGCTATCAGAGGATTCTTTTCAGCAGACACTTTGCAAGTCAGAAGGGAGTGGTATATTTAAAGTGCTGAAACAAAGCACAACAACAGGAATTCACAACCTACAAATAGGATAATCTATCCAAAAAAGCTATTGGTCACCACTGAAGAAGAGAAAGATTTTTCTTAGACAAGCAGAAACTGAAAGAGTTCATCACTGCTAAACTGAACCTACAAGAAATGTTAAAAGGTCTTCTTTAAGTGAAAAATGCAAGACTGTAACGTGAAATAAGAAAATACAGGAAGGAAAAATATTTCAATGGTAAAGACAAATGTATAGTAAAAACAGTGTATTAACCACTGAAGCTAGTCCAAAGGTTAAAAAATAAAGCAAAATCAACTATAATTACAATGAATAGCTAATTGAAGAAAAACCGCTAGACCATTCAGGTATGACCAAAATCAAATCCATTATGATTATACACTGGAAGTGAGAAATAGATTT
>SJYX01001105.1:16887-50399 GCA_006410675.1 Oreotragus oreotragus | reverse complement strand
GCTAAAGCTGAAACTCCAGTACTTTGGCCACCTCATGAGAAGAGTTGACTCATTGGAAAAGACTCTGATGCTGGGAGGGATTGGGGGCAGGAGGAGAAGGGGACAACAGAGGATGAGATGGCTGGATGGCATCACGAACTCGATGGACGTGAGTCTGAGTGAACTCCGGGAGTTGGTGATGGACAGGGTGATCTGGTGTGCTGCGATTCATGGGGTCACAAAGAGTTGGACACGACTGAGCAACTAAACTGAACTAAAAGTTATTTTATCACTGTACCCTTATTTTAAATATGAGCCTCAATTTTCAAAAGGTAGAAAGGTATTTAAAACCTTCACTATGAATGAATTGAGGTAATCAAAAATATTCCATTTATTTACATGATATGATTTTCATACATTTTGTAAGATTATATGTATATAAATAATCATTATGATATCAGAATGGCAACAGTGGAAAAATTAAATACCAATCAGCCAAACATATGCATTGATAAATTTATTTATATAACCATATAAAAGCAAAATATACATATGTTATGACACTAGCATCCATGCAAAAAACCCATAAACACTGGTTATCTCAGGATATAAGAAGACTTTCACTCTCATTATTCATGGAAAACATATCTGAAAGGTTGTATAAGTGAGACTAATGCAAAACTTGAGATCCAATCCAGGCTTATTTTAATGCTTGACATACAATGTATTTAATTAGGAAACTTAAAGAAAATTTAGAATTTATTTCTAATTTGTGATATTTTACCTTTATAAGATTAAAATATACACATATATATATTGATACCTGATTTAATATAACAGAAAATAACTCTCATTTCTCTAGGCAGGTATTTCCAAAGGCAAGATATTCACATTGTTTTAACTTATAAATTTTTGTTCCATTTGGAAACTTTTCTAATGTCTGTTTCAATATGCCTGTTCCTAATATGCACCTTTAAAATGATGATTTAGCTAACATTAAAATATTCTTCCTATAAAACTCATTTTTAAAAAACCCTTCCAATTTTCACATTGCTTTTCAATAATATTTTTGGAAAGACTATTATTGATATATCAATGATTAATACAGTCTATAATGTATTACTATTAACAATATGAAGTATTGAATATAGTGATTTTTGAATTTTATGCTATTTATAAGGTGGTGATATTGATGATTAATCAGTGATTAATGATTTGTGAAATAACGTATATAATATTATAGTTTGCTTATCAGACTGTGGGATATATTTATTTTATCCTCATAAAATTAATCAGATTTCACCCTTTTTCTGTTTCAGAACTTCTTGTGTAATTACAGAAAATACTAAGTTTCAAAACATCAAGTTTTTCACTTTTGTATACCAATTTAGCATTTTGTGTTTTTTCAGAATTAATGCATCTTGTCTTACTCTTCAAATTTATGTAGGTATTGATATTTATAATATTCCTTTATCATGTTTTAGTTTATATTGATTATTTCCCCTCCTTTATTCTGCATTTTTATTTGAAACAACTTTTTCTTTCTGACAATTTTTGTTAGAGATTGTTTTGATTACTAACATATTTCAAAGCACCAGCTTTCAATTTCAATAACATTAATCTTGTTTTTGTTGCTATTTATTTCACTCATATCTGATAGTCTTTATCATTTTGGTCCAGTGATTCAATTTTTTAAATATTTTCATGTAAATATATACAGTGCTATTTATTTCCTTTGTGTTATTGGTATACCTGTGTATATTAGTTCTCTATTGCCCACTTAATGGCTTAAAATAACAAATATTATCTCAGAGCATGTATTGATCACAAATCCTACTTAGTTTAGGTGCCGCAAAGTCTCAAGTGAAACTGAAGTCAAGATGGTAGCAGGGGCCATTGTCTCTGATAGAGACGTTAGTGAGGATGATCTGCTTTTAAGTCCCTAACAGTTGTTGGCGGGATTCAGTTCTTACACTGGGCAGTGAATCAGACCCTTGCTCCCTTGGCATAGCTATAAGGCAGCTTACAACATGCATCTTCAATGGAATAACACAACAAAAGGGAAGGTTAGAAGGAAGCCACTGAATTTTTTAATCTACATCTCAGAAATGATATCACTTTTGTCATAGTTTAGTATTAAGAAGAAACTCTGTAGGCCTAGTTCACACTCAAAAACAGTATTATCCGATGTCATAAACACCAAGAGGTGGGAATCTTTTAGGGCCTTTATTGAAGTGCCTGCCATACTGTGTTTTGTTCATTTTTATATCTATTCTTCAACTGGCATTCAACTCTATACATCTTATAATTGACCTAAGGATTATTTTTTTAAATATCAAATGCTATTTGTTAATATTTTATATTTTAAATTAGTTTTATAGGAATTTTAAACAACTATCATTTTTTTTATTGTTCCTAAGGTTTCTAATTTATAGTTCAAGAAAGCTCAACCTCAAAATTGTTGATGGTTCTTATTCTTCATTTCTTGTTCCTCTGTCATTCAGTATATGCCTCCTTATGGCTTTTACAGAAATTAAGTATATTTTGTAGTGTTTTAGTTGACAGATTTATAAGACGTTATAATCCTCCTTGTTTTAAAATGATACTAATAAATCTAAAGTATTGCAATAAAGTTAAATAACACTTTATAATCCCTAAACATTGAACAGTTTGAAAGAGAAACTCTTACAAAATGCATCAGTACTTTCAAATTGCCGTGTGTTATAGGAAGTGATTTAAAGTTACTGGAGCACTTTATTTCTTTTAAATGTTTCAATTTGGAATTGAATGAAAGAGGATTTGAGAATGTATTTTTTTTTGTATTTATTTATTTTTTTACACGAACTCCCAAACATGAACCCCCCTCCCACCTCCCACCCCACATCCCTCCAGATCATCCCCATAAAAATATTACATATATAATCTCAAAACCTAAATAAAAGGTAAAGAATGAACAAAACTTTAATACATGAGTTCAGGATACTTTTTGCTAATATCTATTAGCTTTAGAATAAATAAATTTTCATTTTAAACATTTCTCTAACATTTTACATAATAAAGAGAATTTTCTAGCCATCCAGTGATGTAGAGAAAATACATTTTAAACAATTTATCCAATTTTTTTTTCTGAAAAATGTGTTTGTATTGCCATATCATTAGGAATAAAAGGAATTGGATGTGTTTAACACTGCTAATTTCCAGTGAAATCTAGGGTATTATAAATGCAGGAATAATTCTTTAAAATCAAGCAAAAAAAAAGTGTTATCTTTGGGTGTGAAGTAGGTTGGGACTGATTCAGTTTTGACTAAAGGCTAGACTAAATCACACAGAAGTTAGATTTATAAACTATTCAAGAAGCTGGCCAAATTTGGCAGGCTTCACTGAAAATTTGTGTACAGAAACATCACTTGGATTATTTTCATGTTCTCTGCAGATTCAATTATAATAAAATTTCCAAAAAAAATAATTTTCATTTTTCTAAGTATTTCTTTGTGCAGCACAGTTTCTAAAAGAAAAAAAGACTGAGGATTTTGAAGAAATAAATATACTGAGTTTTTGGCTAATGATGGTAAATTGAACATATGCTATCTTCTTTTTTCCTGAAACTCTACTAAAAGGAAGAGTGTAGGTAGTGGAAGGGAAGGTATTAACACACCATTTTATTAAAATGGAGCTCTTTATATTCAGATCATTGTCCATTCACAAGCAGCTGTAAGCAGTGATACAGAGAGACCCTCTGTATCCTTTACTCATTTCTTTCATAGTAACACTTTTGCAAACTATTAAATTACAATACCACAAACTTACCTTCACATCACCTTTTTATAGATGCACCCACTTCTCTCCCCCCCTCGCACCTGACTGAACCCCTGACACCCACTGATCTGTTCACCACTTTTAAAATTTTGTTATTTCAAGAGTGTTACAAGAATCATACACTATCAAACTTCTGAGGCTGCTTTTTTTTCATTCAGTGTAGCTCTCTGCAGATTCATCAAAGTTCTTGTGTGTAACAACGTTCCGTTCCTTCTGTTAGGAGTATTCCATGGTATGGATTAACCACAGTTTTGTTTGTTTGTTTGTTTGTTTGTTTTAAGCACCCATTTATTGAAGAACAACTAGGTATTTTCCAGTTTGGGGCAATTGTACAAAAAAAAAAAAAAAAAAAAAACTTCTGTAAGCATTAATGTACACAGGCATTTTGTGAACATATCAAAAATTCTTTGTGTGTGTGTGTGTACCTTGTGTTTTCTCTTAATGTGTGTGTATTAGTCACTCAGTCATGTCAGACTCTATGCGATCTCAAGATTCCAGTCCATGGGATTCTCTAGGCAAGAATACTGGAATGGGAAGCCATTTCTAATAGAAGTCTCTTAATGGGATTGTGTGCAGAGCAACAAATGAGAGATGAGAAAGAAGGATATCATCCCCTTTCTGCATACTGGATTGATCCTCCTGCATCTTAAATATTCACCAAACTCTTCAAAAGAGAGTCCTCTGAGTTTAGCAGTCAATTGAAGTTGATTCCTTCTAATATTGCATTAGCTCTTCTTCCATTCTATCAAATTCTTTTCTTTCTTGTTTTCTTTTTTTTTTTTCTTTTTTTTTTTCAATTCTTGCTCCATAGGGTTGCATTTCCTAACAAAGTAGTAGACCAAAAGTTTTATTTTTCTCAATATGCTTTCAGGGACACTAAAGTGAACTAAGATATCTTGGTCAAAAAATAATCATAGAGTGAAGAACTTTTAAAAATTAGAAAACCTAAAATTAGATTTTAGATCAAACCAGCAGCACATTTTAGAATCAGACAAGAAGTATGTCTTCCCTGACCCTGTATTTTAGAAGACCCCGCTCTGGCTTTGTGTGCATGTCTCAGTCACTCAGTATATTTTTCTCAATATGCTTTCAGGGACACTAAAGTGAATTAAGATATCTTGGTCAAAAAATAATCATAGAGTGAAGAACTTTTACAAATTAGAAAACCTAAAATTAGATTTTAGATCAAACCAGCAGCACATTTTAGAATCAGACAAGAATTATGTCTTCCCTGACCCTGTATTTTAGAAGACCCCGCTCTGGCTTTGTGTGCATGTCTCAGTCACTCAGTCATGGCTGACTCTTGGAGACCCATCGACAGTAGCCCACCAGGCTCCTCTGTCCATGGGATTCTCCAGGCAGGATTACAGGACTAGGTGGCATTCCCTACCCCAGGGAATCTAACCAACCCATGGATTAAACCTGCATCTTCTGCACTGGGGGTGTTTTGGCTTTCAGTTCAGTTCAGTCGCTCAGTCGTGTCCAGCTCTTTGTGAGCCCATGAACCGCAGCATGCCAGGCCTCCCTGTCCATCACTAACTCCCAAGTTTACCCAAACGTATGTCCACCAAGTCAGTGATGCCATCCAACCATCTTATCCTCTGTCATCCCCTTCTCCTCCTACTCTCAATCTTTCTGAGCATCAGGGTTTTTTCAAATGACTTAGTTCTTCACATCAGGTGGCCAAAGTACTGGAGTTTCAGCTTCAACATCATTCCTTCCAGGGGAACATCCAGGACTGATCTCCTTTAGGATAGACTGTTTGGATTTTCTAGTAGTCCAAGGGATTCTCAAGAGTCTTCTCCAACACCACAGTTCAAAAGCATCAATTCTTTGGTGCTCAGCTTTCTTTATAATCCAACTCTCATATCCATATATGACTACAGGTAAAACCATAGCCTTGACTAGACAGACCTTTGTTGACAAAGTAATGTCTCTGCTCTTGGTGTCTAGATTGGTCATAACTTTCCTCCCAAGGAGTGAGCGTCTTTTAATTTAATGGCTGCAGTCACCATCTGTAGTGATTTTGGAACCCAGAAAAATAATCAGCCACTGTTTCCCCATCTATTTGCCATGAGTAATGGGAATGGATGCCATTCTCTTAGTTTTCTGAATGTTGAGGTTTAAGCCAACCTTTTCACTCTCCTCTTTCACTTTCATCAAGAGGCTTTTTAGTTCCTCTTCACCTTCTGCCATAAGGGTGGTGTCACCTGCATATCTGAGGTTATTGATATTTCTCCTGGTAATCTTGTTTCCAGCTTGTGCTTCTTCCAGCCCAGCGTTTCTCACGATGTACTCTGCACATAAGTTAAATAAGCAGAGTGACAATATACAGCCTTGACATTCTCCTTTTCCTATTTGGAACCAGTCTGTTGTTCCATGTCCAGTTCTAACTGTTGCTTCCTGACCTGCATACACGTTTCTCAAGAGGCAGCTCAGGTGGTCTAGTATTCCCATCTCTTTCAGAATTTTCCACAGTTTATTGTGATCTAGACAGTCAAAGGCTTTGGCATAGTCAATAAAGCAGAAGTAGATGTTTTTCTGGGACTCTCTCGCTTTTCTGATGATCCAGTGGATGTTGGCAATTTGATCTCTGGTTCCTCTGACTTTTCTAAAATCAGCTTGAATACCTGGAAGTTCACAGTTTACATATTGCTGAAGCCTGGCTTGGAGAATTATGAACATTACTTTACTAGCGTGTGAGATGAGTGCAATTGTGCGGTAGTTTGAGCATTCTTTGGCATTGCCTTTCTTTGGGATTGGAAGGAAAACTGTCCTTTTCCAGTCCTGTGGCCACTGCTGAGTTTTCCAAATTTGCTGACATATTGAGTGCAGCACTTTCACAGCATCATGTTTTAGGATTTGAAATATTTCAACTGGAATTCCATCACCTCCGCTAGCTTTGTTCATAGCGATGCTTCCTAAGTACACTTGACTTCACATTGCAGGATGTCTGGCTCTAGGTGAGCATGAGTGATCACACCATCATGATTATCTGGGTCATGAAGATCTTTTTTGTACAGTTCTTCTGTATATTCTTGCTACCTTTTCTTAATATCTTCTGCTTCTGTTACGTCCATATATTTCTGTCCATTACTGAGCCCATCTTTGCATGAAATGTTCCCTTGGTATCTCCAACTTAATTGGCCATAATTCTCCCCACAAGATGAAGTTTTTCAATGAGCAAAGTTGTGCTATCCATATGCCATATGCTTCCCTGGTGGCTCAGAGGTTAAAGCATCTGCCTGGAATGCTGGAGACCCGGGTTCGATTCCTAGGTCGGGAAGATCCCCTGGAGAAGGAAATGGCAACCCACTCCAGTACTCTTGCCTGGAGAATCCCATGGAAGGAGGAGCCTGGTAGGCTACAGTCCATGGGATCGCAAAGGGTCGGACACGACTGAGTGACTTCACTTCACTTCACTTCACTTCACTTCACTTCACTTCACTTCACTTCACTTCACTTCACTTCACTTCACTTCACTTCACTTCACTTCACTTCACTTCACTTCACTTCACTTCACTTCACTTCACTTCACTTCACTTCACTTCACTTCACTTCACTTCACTTCACTTCACTTCACTTCACTTCACTTCACTTCACTTCACTTCACTTCACTTCACTTCACTTCACTTCACTTCACTTCACTTCACTTCACTTCACTTCACTTCACTTCACTTCACTTCACTTCACTTCACTTCACTTCACTTCACTTCACTTCACTTCACTTCACTTCACTTCACTTCACTTCACTTCACTTCACTTCACTTCACTTCACTTCACTTCACTTCACTTCACTTCACTTCACTTCACTTCACTTCACTTCACTTCACTTCACTTCACTTCACTTCACTTCACTTCACTTCACTTCACTTCACTTCACTTCACTTCACTTCACTTCACTTCACTTCACTTCACTTCACTTCACTTCACTTCACTTCACTTCACTTCACTTCACTTCACTTCACTTCACTTCACTTCACTTCACTTCACTTCACTTCACTTCACTTCACTTCACTTCACTTCACCCATATGCCAAGACTCCACTTCAAAAATCCCTGAAATTCCCTGCACAAATGGCTATGGGACTCCTTTCCAGACCTTAGATTTCACCTGAGTAAGGACCCTCCTACTGATATATATTTCTCAAGGTCCAAGGTTTGCCAAAGGCAGCTGTTTTTAAATATATAATTTGAACTTGGATGTGGTGGTAGAGATGTTTCTGTACATGTGTTGAGGCAGTTTTGTGAAGAGGAAGGGTTAAATTGTGAAGAGAAATAGGGTTATCCCTCTTCACCATTGTATCTTGGCATAGACCTCTAAGGAGCTTGAGAATTTAAAATTTTAAACTGGCCATAAGGGTTTTATGAAGGTATTTTTTAATTAAGGTAGGAGGATATATTTTTCATGATATGTTATTATTGTTACTATTCTTGGCCATGCCACATATCCTATGAGATCTTATTTCCCTGACCAGTAATTGAACCTAGGCTCCTAGGAGTGAGAGCTCCAAGTCCTACCAGAGAATTCATATTCATGGTATGTTAGGATGACATAGTATTTTATATTTAGGCATATGCTATGTGCAAGGAGATCTAACCAGTCCATTCTGAAGGAGATCAGCCCTGGGATTTCTTTGGAAGGAATGATGCTAAAGCTGAAACTCCAGTACTTTGGCCACCTCATGCGAAGAGTTGACTCATTGGAAAAGACTCTGATGCTGGGAGGGATTTGGGGGCAGGAGGAGAAGGGGACGACCGAGGATGAGATGGCTGGATGGCATCACGGACTCGATGGCTGTGAGTCTGAGTGAACTCCACAAGTTGGTGATGGACAAGGAGGCCTGGCATGCTGCAATTCATGGGGTCGCAAAGAGTCGGACATGACTGAGCAACTGAAGTGAACTGAACTGATGTGGATCTTCATTTTTTCTTTTCCCCCAAACCCCATGAAAATTCATTACTGAAACTAAAAGATGTTTATTAATGATAGCAGGAGTATAGACTAAATCAGGAAATGTCCAAGATATTCAAATAAAATATGAGGATGATGCACAAAACATGTCTGGTAAGCTCAGTTTAAGAACCAAGACATCTACCTGCATTGTAACAGTAGAATTTATGGAAAAAAATGACAAAGAGGAAAAAAGGATAAAAATTATTATTATGATAATACAAGAAAAGTTTCCAAGTCAGAGAGTCATGGTTTTCCAGATTGATAACTCTTATCATAAACTCAGAAAGCTGCAGGAAAAAAAAAAATACATCCCAAGAAATTTCATCAAGAATATCAGAACATTTGACATAATGAGAAAATTCTATAAGTATTAATATTTCAGCAGGGGTGGAGGAGGGAAAACAAACACGAAGGGCAATGGAAGAAAAAATGTGAATTGCACTGGAATTCTCAACAGCACAGGAAGCTATGAAAGATGTGTGAGAACAGAATAAAAGTTTCACATATATATACTTAGAAAATTTACCTCTTGTAAACCACTCCTTAGAAGTCTAGTAGAAGACATGCATTGGTAAACAAGGATATGTACAGAGCATAAAAACTTCCAATCCTAAAAGTATTTTCTTCTCACAGTGATGATGAAGAGAAATTACAGGAAGACAGTTTTGCAGCATAATTTGAGAGCCACCTGTCTAAAGGACGTACATTTCCACATGTAAATATTTCAGAAATAAACATTGTAGGTGCATTTTACAATATCCTGAACAAGAGGATCTCAGCCTCGAATAACTAGCAGAAGTGTAGGTAGCACATTAAAAGCTCAAATGTGCTATGGGGAAGGTGGCCTCTCTTCAAAAGATCTTTTTTGTTTAGCATTCTGGAAAACACTGAATTGATGAGTAAGCACAGCTGCTGAAAGGGCTTGCCTGGTGGCTCAGTGGGAAAGAATCCACCTGCAATGCAGGAGACACGGGTTTGATTCTTGAGTTACTAAGACCCCCTGGAAGAGGGCATGGCAACCCACTGCAGTATTCTTGCAGCTAAAATCCAAGAGCCTGACAGACTACAGCCCATGGGGTCGCAAAGAGTCAGACTCAACTGAAGCTACTGAGCATGCACACACGCATAGCTGCTGATCTGTAAGTCTCAGGCAGAGCTCTTAAAATACAAGTGAAGTGGTTCAGTCGTGTCCAACTCTTTGTGACCCCATGGACTGTAGCCTGCCACACTCATCTGTCCATGAGATTTTCCAGGCAAGAATACTGGAGTGGGTTGCAATTTCCTTCTCCAATTATAACACAAAACTTTGCAGTGTAAACTAAATGTAATTCATGTTCTACTACCATTGTTTGGTAAATTAACTCTTAGTGTACCTTATTTTTTGACATTGAATAAGAAAACAATTTTTATGAGAAATATTTAGAGTGTGAAACAAGTCCAAGGAGAGATTTTTTACACTACTGAATTTTAAACCTAACAAAATTTAGACAAAAGTTAAAAGGATTATACTATACTTTTTCCATAATTTTTTTATTACTTCCTTTTTTGTTCTTCTTTTTCTTTCCTTGAGATTACATATTCTTCTGTCTCTTTAGCTCTTGTGCTTGTAAAATAGTTCTATGTAGTTTGCTACATAGTAGCAAAGAAGGACCAGCTATAAAGCTAATTATCAAGTTAATCTGACAAGTTAATATTAATAATATCTACAGTTATGTACTCGGGATCATGCTACACATAAACTGTGATGGTTAGTTTTAGGAGTCAACTTGGCTAAGCCACAATGCCCAGGTGTGTGATGAAATATTATTCTGGATATTTCTGTAATAACGTTTTTGGGTGAAATTAAGCAGGGCAAAAGCTAACAGAGTTTTGCCAAGAGAACACACTGGTCACAGCAAACACTCCCTTCCAACAACACAAGAGAAGATTCTACACATGGACATCACAAGATGGTCAATACCAAAATCAAATTGATTCTGTTCTTTGCAGTATGAAATTAAGCAGGGCAAAAGCTAACAGAGTTTTGCCAAGAGAACACACTGGTCACAGCAAACACTCCCTTCCAACAACACAAGAGAAGATTCTACACATGGACATCACAAGATGGTCAATACCAAAATCAAATTGATTCTGTTCTTTGCAGTAAAAAATGGAGAAGCTCTATACAGTCAGCAAAAATAAGACTGGGAGCTAACTGTGGCTCAGATCATGAACTCCTTTTAGCCAAATTCAGACTTAATTGAATAAAATAGGGAAAAACACTAGACCCTTCAGGTATGACCTAAATCAGATCCCTTATGACTATACAGTGGAAATGAAAATAGGTTCAAGGGATTATCTGATAGAACTATGGACGGAGGTTTGTGACATTGTACAGGAGGCAGTGATAAAGACCATCACCAATAAAAACAAATGCAAAAAGGCAAAATGGTTACCTGAGGAGGCTTTACAAACAGCTGTGAAAAGAAGATAAGCAAAAGGCAAAGGAGAAAAGGAAAGATATACCCATTTGAATGCAGAGTTCCAAGAATAGTAAGGAGAGATAACAAAGCCTTCCTCAGTGATCAATGCAAAGAAATAGAAGAATATAATAGAATGGGAAAGACTAGAGATGTCTTCAAGAAAACTAGAGATACCAAGGGAACGTATCATGGAAAGTTGGGCATAATAAAGGACAGAAATGGTTTGGAGCTAACAGAAGCAAAAGATATTAAGAAAAGGTGGCAAGAATACACAGAAGAACTATACAAAAAAGATCTTCACAACCCAGATAATCACGATGGTGTGATCATTCACCCAGAGTCAGACATCCTGAAATGTGAAATCAAGTGGGCCTTAGGAAGCATCACTATGAACAAAGCTAGTGGAGGTGATGAAATTCCAGTTAAGCATTTCAAATCCTAAAAGATGATGTTGTGAAAGTGCTGAACTCAATATGCCAGCAAATTTGGAGAACTCAGCAGTGGCCACAGGACTGGAAAAGGACAGTTTTCCTTCCAATCCCAAAGAAAGGCAATGCCAAAGAATGCTCAAACTACCACACAATTGCACTCATCTCACACACTAGCAAAATAATGCTCAAAATTCTCCAAGCCAGGCTTCAACAGGACATGAACTGTGAACTTCCAAATGTTCAAGCTGGATTTAAAAAAGGCAGAAGAACCAGAGATCGTATTGCCAACATCCGCTGGATCATGGAAAATGCAAGAGAGTTCCAGAAAAACATCTACTTCTGCTTCATTGACTATGCCAAAGCCTTTGACTGTATGGATCACAACAAACTGTGGAAAATCCTGAAAGGGATGAGAATACCAGACCACCTGACCTATGTCCTTAGAAATCTGTATGCAGGTCAAGAAGCAACAGGTAGAAACAGCATGGAACAATGGACTGGTTCTAAATTAGGAAAGGAGTACATCAAGGCTGTATTTTGTCACCTTGCTTGTTTAACTTTTACACAGAGTTCAGTTCAGTTCAGTTCAGTTGCTCAGTCGTGTCCGACTCTTTGCGACCCCGTGAATCGCAGCATGCCAGACCTCCCTGTCCATCACCAACTCCCAGAGTTCACTCAGATTCATGTAAATCGAGTCAGTGATGCCATCCAGCCATCTCATCCTCTATTGCCCCCTTCTCCTGCCCCCAATCTCTCCCAGCATCAGAGTCTTTTCCAATTACATCATGCAAAATGCTAGACTGGATGAAGCACAAACTGGAATCAAGATTGCCTGGAGAAATATCAATAACCTCAGATATGCAGCTGATACCACCCTTATGACAGAAAGCGAAGAAAGACTAAAAAGCCTCTTGATAAAAGTGAAAGAGGAGAGTGAAAAATTTGGCTTAAAACCCAGCATTCAGAAAACTAAGATCATGGCATCTGGTCCAATCACTTCATGGCAAATAGATAGGAAAACAGTGGACACAGTGCCAGATTTTATTTTGGGGGCTCCAAAATCACTGCAGATGGTGACAGCAACCATGAAATTAAAAGACGCTTTCTCCTCAGAAGAAAAGCTGTCACCAACCTAGAGCTTATTAAAAAGCAGAGATATAACTTTGCCAACAAAAAATCCGTCTAGTCTAAGCTAGGGTTTCTCCAGGAGTCATGTGTGAAAGTGAGATTTGGACCATGTAGAAAGCTGAGTGGTGAAAAATTGATGCTTTTGAAATGTGGTGCTGGAGAAGACTCTTGAGAGTCCCTTGGATAGCAAGGAGATCCAGCCAGTCCATCCTAAAGGAAATCAGTCCCAAATATTCTTTGGAAGGACTGATGCTGAAGCTGAAACTCTAATACTTTGACCACCTGATGTGAAGAACTCACTCATTTGAAAAGACCCTGATGCTGGGAAAGATTGAAGGTGGGAGGAGAAGGGGATGACAGAGGATGAAATTGTTGAATGGCATCACTGACTCAATGGACAGGAATTTGAGTGAACTCCTGGAGTTAGTAATGAACAGGGAGGCCTGACCTGCTGCATTCCATGGAGTCGTAAAAGTCAGAGACGACTGAGCGACTGAACTGAACTAACTGAACACATAAATTGTTGGGCTTTGAGTAAAACAGATTGTTTTACATATGTGGATAGGCCTCTTCTAGCTGTTTAAAATCCTAAATATCGTGAACAAATTCCTATCCTCCTCTGAGCAAGAGAGAATCCTGTCAGAGGCCTCTCTTCAGGTTTCAACTACATGAGTTCTGTTCAATTCAGTCACTCAGTGGTGTCCAGCCATTTGCGACCCCACGGACTGCAGCACACCAGGCCTCCTTGTCCATCACCAACTCCTGGAGTTTACCCAAACTCATGTCCATTGAGTTGGTGATACCATCCAACCATCTCATTCTCTGTTGTCCCCTTCTCCTGCCTTCAATCTTTCCTGGCATCAGGGTCTTTTCAAATAAGTCAGTTCTTCACATCACGTGGCCAAAGTATTGAAATTTCAGCTTTAGCATCAGTCCTTCTGATGAATATTCAGGACTGATGTTCTTAGGATGAACTGGTTGGATCTCCTTGCTGTCCAAGGGACTCTCAAGAGTCTTTTCCAACACCACAGTTCAAAAGCATCAATTCTTTGGTGCTCAGCTTTCTTTATAGTCCAACTCTTACATTCATACATGACTACTGGAAAAACCATAGCCTTGATTAGACAGACCTTTGTTGGCAAAGTAATGTCTTTGTCTTTAATATACTGTCTAGGTTAATCATGACTTTTCTTCCAAGGAGCAAGCGTCTTTTAATTTCATGGCTGCCATCACCATCTGCAGTGATTTTGGTGCCCATTAAAATAAAGTCTGTCACTGTTTCCACTGTTTCCCCGTCTGTTTGCCATGAAGTGATGTGATACAATATTTATTTTTCTCTTTCTGAATTCACTCTGTGTTAACTACAGCTGAAATTTATTCATTTTTATGGCTGAGTAATATCATTCATAGTATATATGTACCACATCTTCGGTATCCATTCATCCACTGATGAACATTGTATATTTACACACACATATACATATAATCTAGAAAAATAGTACTGATGAACCTATTTGCCTGGAAGGAATGGAGATGCAGATGTAGGGAATGGACTTGTGGACACAGAGGGAGAAATAGAGTGTAAGAATAATTGAGAAAGTAGTACTGACATATATACTACCACATATAAAATGTATAGCTAGTAAGAAGCTGCCATATAACACAGGGAGCCCAGCCTGGCACTCTGTGGGGACCTATAGGGTTGGAATGGGAGGGAAGAGGGAGACTCAAAAGGGAGGGGATATATGTATAGTTGATGGAGGAAATCAGCACAACATAGTAAAGTAATTATCCTCCAATTAAAAAATATTAAAGAAATGAAAAAACAACTTCAGCTCCAGTATTGACTCTGAGTCTCCAGGTAAATTACCTTTGGACTTTCCTGAGTCTCCAGCCTACTGGTCTCTACCCCCTCTACCCCTCCACCGCCCCATCAGACTTTATACTTACCAAACCCCCATAATTAAATAGTTAATTACCTAAAATAAATCTCTTCCTATGTATATATGCATACCTTTAATTGATTATGTTTCCCTAGATAACCACTACTAATAAACCAATCTGTTCTCTCTCTCTCAAACAGAAACACACACACAAAATTATATATTAGATTATTTAATTGTTTCCATTTTACAGATAAGAAAACTGAGGTTTACCTTCCCTGGTGCCTTAATCCATAAAGAATCTGTGTGGAATGCAGGAGATGTGGGTTTGAGCCCTGGGCCACAAAGATCTTAATTTCCTACCTTTGCATTCCAGTCCCCTGTGATGAAAAGGACATCTTTTTTTGGTGTTAGTTCTAGAAAATCCTGTAGGCCTTCATAAAACCATTCAACTTCATTGTCTTTGGTATTAGTGGTTGAGGCATAGACTTAAATTACCTTGTTTGCCCTGGAAATGAACCAAGATCATTCTGTGGTTTTTGAGATTGCATCCAAGTACTGCATTGTGGACTCTTGTTGACTTTGAGGGCTACTCCATTTCTACTAAGGGATTCTTTTCCACAGTAGTAGATATAATGGTCATCTGAATTAAATTTGCCCATTCCCATCCATTTCACTTCACTAATTCCTAAGATTTGGAAGTTCACTCTTGCCATCTCCTGCTTGACCACATCGAATCTACCTTGATTCATAGACCTAACATTCTAGGTTCCTATACAGTATTTTCTTTACAGCATTGTACTTTACTTTCACCACAAGACGTATCCACACCCGAGCGTCATTTCTGCTTTGGCCCAGCCACTTCACTGTGGAGCTTAGTAATTGCCCTTCGCTCTTCCCCAGTAGCATTTTGGATACCTTCCAACCTGGGGGTGGGGCTCATTTACTAGTCATATCTTTCTGCCTTTTCAGGCTATTCACAAGGTTCTCCTGGCAAGAATACTGGAGTGGTATGGCATTCCCTCCTCCAGTGTACCATGTTTTGCCAGAACTCTCCACTATTACTCGTCTGTCTTGGATGGCTCCACGTGGTATGGCTCATAGCTTCACTGAGTTATGCAAGGCCCTTCACCATGACAAGGCTGTGATCCATGAAGTGGAAAATATATGAATGTAAATGTGGCATAAACATATAAAAGTAAGTCACTAAAATGTAAAATGCCTAACTTTGTATGAGTATAAACTATCATAGATTGATACTTTTCGTACCTAAACACAGCATTTTTCTTTTTATATTTGCCAACACTAGAGCTAGAAAAAGTAAAATGTAAACTATTTTGAATATTTTAAAGTGTTTAAATTATAAAATTAATGAACATTAATAGTGGTTTGGAGATAGAAGAAAACATAAGTAGATTAAAACAATAAATCCATCAATCACACAATGCTAAGGAGCTATTGTTTATCATTTTTTTAATTTAAGTATCATCGATTTACAATGTTGTATTAATTTCTGCTGTGCAGCAAAATAACTCAGGTATATGTATATTATTTTCCATTATGGTTATCTCAGACTGTGAATATAGTTACCTGTGCTATATTGCAGAACCTTGCTGTTTATCGCTTCGTATGTAATAATTTGCATCTGCTAACTCCAGACTCCCAATCCACCCCTCCATAACCCCCACCTTGGCAACCACAAGTCTGTTATCTAGGTCTGTTAGTCTATTTCTGCTTCATAGATAGTTTCATTTGCGTCATATATTAGTTTCCATATATGAGTGATATGACACTTTTCTTTCTGACTAACTTCACTGAGTCTGATAGTCTCTAGTTGCATTCATGTTGCTGCAAATGGCCTTGTTTTGGTTTTGTTTTTTGTTGTGGTTAAGTCATAGCCCATTGTATATATGCACCACATATTATGGCAGAAAGTGAAGAGGAGCTAAAAAGCCTCTTGATGAAAGTGAAAGAGGAGAGCGAAAAAGTTGGCTTAAAGCTCAACATTCAGAAAACGAAGATCATGGCATCTGGTCCCATCACTTCATGGGAAATAGATGGGGAAACAGTGAAAACAGTGTCAGACTTTATTTTGGGGGGTTCCAAAATCACTGCAGATGGTGACTGCAGCCATGAAATTAGAAGACGCTTACTCCTTGGAAGAAAAGTTATGACCAACCTAGATAGTATATTCAAAAGCAGAGACATTACTTTGCCAACTAAGGTCCGTCTAGTCAAGGCTATGGTTTTTCCTGTGGTCATGTATGGATGTGAGAGTTGGACTGTGAAGAAAGCTGAGCGCTGAAGAATTGATGCTTTTGAACTGTGGTGTTGGAGAAGACTCTTGAGAGTCCCTTGGACTGCAAGGAGATCCAACCAGTCCATTCTGAAGGAGATCAACCTGGAGATTTCTTGGGAAGGAATGATGCTAAAGCCGAAACTCCAGTACTTTGGCCACCTCATGTGAAGAGTTGACTCATTGGAAAAGGCTCTGATGCTGGGACGGATTGGGGGCAGAAGAAGGGGACGACAGAGGATGAGATGGCTGGATGGCATCACGGACTCGATGGACATGAGTCTGAGTGAACTCCGGGAGATGGTGATGAACAGGGAGGCCTGGCGTGCTGTGATTCATGGGGTCGCACACGACTGAGCGACTGAACTGAATTGAATGCTGCTGCTAAGTCGTTTCAGTCATGTCCGACTCTGTGCGACCCCACAGAGGGCAGCCCACCAGGCTCCCCCGTCCCTGGGATTCTCCAGGCAAGAACACTGGAGTGGGTTGCCATTTCCTTCTCCAATGCATGAAAGTGAAAAGTGAAAGGAAGTTGCTCAGTTGTGTCTGTCTCTTTGCGATCCCATGGACTGCAGCCTACCAGGCTCCTCCGTCCATGGGGTTTTCCAGGCAAGAGTACTGGAGTGGGGTGCCATCGCCTTCTCCATAGAAAGGTATAGAGGTGGCAAATAAGCACATGGAAAGATGGTCCACATCACAAAAGGGAAATGAAAGGGAAAACAACAAGGAGACACCACTCAGCACCTATCAGAATGGCCAGACTCTAGAACACTGACAGCACCAAGTCCTGGGAACGCAAAATGGTGCAGCCACTTCGGAAGACAGTTTGGTGTTTTTTTTACAAGCTAAACATAATTTTACCATACAATCCAGCAACTGCACTTCCTGACATTTATCCAAAAGAGCTGAGGAACTTATGTCCCTCGATATCCTGCATGCAGATTTTATACCAGCTTTATTCACAACTGCCAAAACTTGGAAACAACCAAGACGTCCTTGGGTGAGTGAATGGATCACTGTGGTAAATGTGGATAATGGAGAATAATTCAGCAATACAATAAAATGAGCTATCAGGTCATGAAAAGATATGGAGAAACTTTAAATGTTTATTTCTCAGTGAAAGAAACCAATCTCAAAAGGCTGCATACTATGTGATTCCAATTACATGACATTCTGGAAAAGAAAAAACTACGGAAACACTGAAAAGATCAGTGGTTGCCCAGGATGGAGTAGGGGTAGAGGCAAACAGGCAGAGCACAGAAGATTTTAGGTCGGTGAAAATACTCTGTATGATACTATATACAATGATGGATGGGTGTCATTATACATTTGCCAAAACCCAGAGAATGTACTACACCAAGAGGAAATCTTAATGCACATGATGGAAGCTTGGTGATGGTGATGTGCCAGTGTGAGTCTCCCAATTGTAACAAACGGCCTGTCTCGTGGGGATGCTGATAATGAGGGAAGCTACCCGTGTGTGGGGGCAGGGAGTATACTGGAAACTTCTGCACCTCCTTCTCACTGTTCTGTGAACCTAAGAACAAAGTACAAAGTTTTTAAAAACCTTGAAGAAACATATTCAGATTATTATAGAAAATATAAACCAAAAATGTTACACGTTTGTTCTCTGCAGGATAGGAAAAATGCAAATAACTGAAGCTGCACTATAGTAAGCTACATCTAAATTTATATTGGAACACCTGCAAAATTGGAGATTATTTTTCACTGTACTTTTTTCATATTTATATTTCTGAGCTCCCCGTTCCCCTGTCTAGCAGTGTTTGCTCCTATCCATCAATTTTATGTAGAATTATACTATTGACCAGCACAGTTCAGCACAGTGTAGCTCTGGTGAACGGCTCACTGCATACATGCTCCTTTAACAGAGCTCAAGCTATGACAACTATTGGCTGACTACACATCCTCTCCAGTTCAGTAGCTAATTTCATCAATAAGTTATCTCATGGCCTTTTCCCTTTTATCCAGAGGAAGAGACTGCCATATGCCAGGTCAGCTTTCAACAGTGATCACTACAGCAAAACAGAAGCATTAAATAAAAGGTTTGCATGCTATCTGGAAATAAATACCTCCTAACAGTGTCAGACTTTTATTTTCGGGGGCTCCAAAATCACTGCAGATGGTGACTGCAGCCATGAAATAAAAGGACGCTTACTCCTTGGAAGAAAAGTTATGACCAACCTAGACAGCACGGTCAAAAGCAGAGACATTACTCTGCCAACAAAGGTCCATCTAGTCAAGGCTATGGTTTTTCCTGTGGTCATGTATGGATGTGAGAGTTGGATTATGAAGAAAGCTGAGCACCGAAGAATTGATGCTTTTGAACTGTGGTGTTGGAGAAAACTCTTGAGAGTCCCGTGGACTGCAAGGAGATCCAACCAGTCCATTCTGAAGGAGATCAGCCCTGGGATTTCTTTGGAAGGAATGATGCTCAAGCTGAAATTCCAGTACTTTGGCCACCTCATGCGAAGAGTTGACTCATTGGAAAAGACNTGGACTTCAAGGAGATCCAACCAGTCCATTCTGAAGGAGATCAGCCCTGGGATTTCTTTGGAAGGAATGATGCTAAAGCTGAAATTCCAGTACTTTGGCCACCTCATGCGAAGAGTTGACTCATTGGAAAAGACTCTGATGCTGGGAGGGATTGGGGGCAGGAGGAGAAGGGGACGACCGAGGATGAGATGGCTGGATGGCATCCCGGACTCGATGAACGTGAGTCTGAGTGAACTCCAGGAGATGGTGATGGATAGGGAGGCCTGGCGTGCTGCGATTCATGGGGTCGCAAAGAATCGGACACGACTGAGCGACTGAACTGAACTGAACTGAGTCCTGAGAGGTATACATGCAGTGACTCACAATTGCCACCAGGGGGAAGTGTTTGCTTATGAAACCAATGAACCCAGCTGTCTGTAACAGAAGTTGGATCCCAGATATTCTTCTGGATTACCTAGAGGAAGGGGAATAGAAATATTCCAATGATGTATGAAGGGAAAGACGCCGTTGCTTAATCTTTACGTGCCACTGCTCCAGCTCACCCATAACAAGACCACAACCCCCTACTTGCCCCTGTGGATTAGCCCAGAGCTGTGACATTTCCTGCAGGTTTATTCTGGGATCTCTAGCATGGGCTTAAAGTCATCTCCCTCGTTAACATCCTGAACCTCCTTCCATCCCATTTGTGGGCAACACCATCCAGCTGGTGTTCCAGAAATCTCACAGGAGACAGACATAGGGCCCGGCGACTTCCTTTTGGATGGTTTTAAAAGGAATCTCCATGACAAACTACAGACACTGGATTTAGCCCTATCTCAGCACTTAGAACTACAGTTCAAGTTTCAGCTCTTCTGTTTACTTGCTGCATGAACTTGGATGAATGTCTTAACTCTCAGATGTCTGGTTTACTCATTTAAAACATGGAGCTGCAGATTGGATCAGATGTATATACAAACCACCCTGGCACATAGTAAGGGTCCCAGAAGTGAGTTCCCTTCATCCTTTTAGCTATTTTCTTAACCAACCAGCCTTCTTTTATTATGCCAGCCTAGTGCTGATCCTTCTGTGGATAGAAAGGATTATAAGCTATTCATTCCACATGCCACCCAGCTGGTGAAGGACCCTGTAATTTGCATTGTTAATTGCATTCTCAACTTTGTTTCTCAAACTGCTGACATTCTGATACCAGTTCATAATCTCTGCCATGTTTGTTATCTACCATTATTTGTTTAATATATTTTAAATTAGCTTATTAAAAAAGCCCACAAATTTATTTTAAAGGAAAATTTGTATCTCTTCTGAAAATGGAAAGCTAATATTTACTATCACTTGCAATAAATATAAGGTCGATGTGGAAATAAGCATTAAAAGAAATTGAGTTCTTAAAACTGCAGTAATATAAATAATGTATAGTTCAGTTCAGTTCAGTCACTCAGTCCTGTTCAACTCTTTGTGACCCCATGAACTGCAGCACGCCAGGTCTCCCTGTCCATCACCAACTCTTGGAGTTCACTAAAACTCATGTCCACTGAGTCGGTGATGCCATCCAGCCATCTCATCCTCTGTACAATAGATGTGAGTCTGAGTGAACTCCGCGAGATGGTGATGAACAGGGAGGCCTGGCGTGCTGCGATTCATGGGGTCGCAAAGAGTCGGACACGACTGAGCGACTGCACTGAACTGAACTGAACCATATATTCTTGATCTATTCTTCTGTTAATGTACATGGAGGTTGTTTCCAGATCTTGGCTATAGTGAATAGCGTTGCTATGAGTATATGGGTGCATTTATCTTTTTGAATTGGAGTTTTGTCTGAATATATGCCCAGGAATGGGATTACTGGATCATTTGATAATTCTATTTTTAGTTTTCTGAGGAGCCTCCATACTGTTCTCCAGTTCTCTGCACCAACTTACATTCCCACCAACAGTGTAGGAGGGATCTCGTCACACCCTCTCTAGCATTTCTTAGTTTTAGACTTTTTAATGATGGACATTTTGACTGGTGTGATGTGAAACCTCACTCTAGTTTTGATTTTTAATATTTATTTCATTTTTTAAAATATTTGAAATTTAATATCCAATATTTTAAATTAAGGGAATATTGATCACTAACTTAATACATACATGTATTCTCATTTTATAAAATAATCTTCAAAATTAGGATTATTATTGTTTTTCTATTATATCAGCAGCCTTCTGTATCAGTTTATTTAACTTCATTTAAATATTTAGATACTTAGATTTCTGGCTTTAGACATTTAGATTTCTACATTTTTACATGTTATATATAATGCCTTTTTGAACAGTTTTGCATATAATATTGAAGATCCTTTGTGCAGTGCTTTATTTTCTTAATACAAATTCCCATAACTGAAGATACAGATCAAATATTGTCTGAGAAAAAATAATTAACACTTAAAATTTATTTATGAAATTCCCTTTTTTACTTATCTCTAAATCTATATGTTTTAAATATTAATTTTGCTTACAAATATAATTTACTATTTTATGTTCAGTTTAAAACAAATACTTTCTATTATGTAATTGGCTATTTCCACTCAGAAATGCAATAAAGTATGTTATTTTAAATTGCTTTAATGTTATATGAAAAACTGAAAATATTAATTTTAATTCTGATTGAATTTTGTGACAAAATTACAATGCCCTGATAAACCAACACTAGAATAATATCTTAAATATAGTTTTGCAATTGTTGACCCATTACTATAGTTTAATTTTTCAGAGGAAATGAAGTACCCTAAAACTATCTAATTTTAAAGTGCCAAAGCAGAATACTATGAAACCAAATGCAGCTTTTGTGTAATGATGGATGCTTTAAAGCTCCTTCCTTAATTGTGATAATTTGGAACAAATTAGGGAGTCTTATAATGAGCAATAGTCTAGTCACATAGCTCTTAAGAGTGCTAAATCACTGAGCAAGGACATTTGCTGAGCAGGACTCTCAGGTCTGGGAATGTTTAGTTAACAGAAGGTCAAACTAAAATGACTGTTTTTATCTTCCTAATGCTACTAGAGTGGCTCACTTTGCTTTTGTGAATGTTATCATTGAGATTTTACTTTTAAAGCACAAAACAATATATTGATGACATTACTCTATAATTACAGAATTAATATAATTTCTCTAACAGCATTCTCTATTAAAATCAAAATGCATTGTTTCAGCTTACTTCCAATATAATTTTATTCTGAGTTCTCTTGATCCATACTAGTGCTCTTTGAATGCTTTGTTCTAAATAGCAATAGGCATTTGACAGTAGTAACTCATTGGAGTTCAGTAAAGGGTCAAGGATTCTAGAGGGCAGCTTAGCAGGTGGGATTCCCACTGCAAATGAGTCTACAATGAGATGTCATACAGAAAGTGCTGTCCTCACCTACAGTGTAAGCAGTCAGCAGAGGTTTTATTAAACTGAATATCTCAATTTGCTTTAAAGGTATATACCCCTGTACTCAGGAAACATATGTCATCACTGATTTCTTTATTCTAGAAGTGGATTATTTTTTAAATAAGTTAACTTTTTGCTATATTCTCGGCAACTGAATGTAATTTGCTAAACAAATACATTCATAAACTTTCTGTTATTCATAAATTATAAAAAATAATTTTCTGGAAAAAAAGAGCAGATCCAAAGCTCTAAAGCAGGACGAAGAGAGACTTGACAGAACCAAGCAAGCTAATTAAAAATGTACATACCCACACATGCACACACATGTATACACACTTAAATTTTAGTTTGGAAGTCTCAGATCAGCTTATAATGAATCTGTCTATAAAGACCAGTTTGCTATAATTATGCCATGACTTGAAATGCCCTTATTCAGAAAAGGGATAAAAGGTTTCATGCTAGCAAAAAGTTTTCTCCACATTTCACATGATAGCCATTTAACGAAAGAGAAAGTAATTTTCTCTTTCTCCTGCATGGAGGGTGTGATCTTTTTGTGGTTAGTTATCAGTTGTGAGGGCTTCCCTGGTGGCTCAGACAGTAAAGAATTCACCTGTCATGCAGGAGACTCAGGTTTGATCCCTGAGTCAGGAAGATTTCCTGGAGAAAGTAATGGCTACCCACTCCAGTATTCTTGCATGGAGAATTCTATGGACGAGGAACCTGGCAGGCTATAGTCCATGGGGTAGCAAAGAATCAGACACGACTGAGCGAGGAACACTCACACTTTCATCAGTTTTGAATACAATAATTTTGAGTTATTGGTGAAGGTTTGTCCAATGCTAGGTTTGCTCTAGTTAGAAACAAAGATATTTTGAGAAAATAAATTCATACTTATTACATTATGAAAGATACATTTTCAAATATATATTCTAAGAATAAAATTTTTGCATTTAGAAAATTGCAGTGTTCCAGGATTTGCCTGGAGAATCCCAGGGACAGAGGAGCCTGGTGGGCTGCCATCTATGAGGTTGCACAGAGTTGGACATGACTGAAGCAATTTAGCAGCAACAGCAGCAGCAGCAGCAGGATTTCTCATTGAATGTCTTTGTAATTTGTCTAATTTATAATTTTCATTCCTCAAAATGAACTTTTAAGTTTATATTAATGATAAATTCATAGTTGATGGGAGTATATTAACTTATATTTGGTTAACTGAAGAACCCATTCTGATAAATTTCTAAAACTAAGGAACTGTCTATGATAAATTGGAGTTTGCTACTTATAGCATAGAAAGAAAACTTGCTTTCAAATTCAAATGTCAATTGTAAGATGAATAACTTCTTGGGATCTAAAGTACAAGATGATTACTATCATTAATAATACTGTTTTCAGAAATGATACAAATGAACCTATTTACAAACAGAAACAGACTCACAGAGTTAGAAAATGAGCTTATTGTTGTGGTGGAGGCAGGGGTGGGGAGTGCGGGAAAATAGGGGAAGAGATAGTTAGGGAGTTTGGGGTGGTTATTTATACACTGATGTAATTAAAATAATAACCGACAATGACCTACTGTAGAGCATAGAGAACTCTGCTTAATGTTATGTGGCAGCCTGGGTGGGAGGGAGTTTAGAGAAGAATGGATACATGCATATATATGGCTGAGTCCCTTTGCTGTCTGCCTGAAACTATTACAACATGAATAATTGATTATATTCTAACATACTTTTTAAAAGTAAAAATGCATATTAAAAAATATATACTCCAATATGAAATAAAAATAGTAATAATAATGCTATTTTATACTTGAAATTTGTTAATGGTAATCATTTCAAAATACATAGGTATATCAAATCATTGCATTGTATACCTTAAAAATATGCAATTTTTATTTGTCAATTATACCTTAATAAAATTGGGAAAAATTAATGGCAGTCTTTTCCACCTCTATTCTTATTTTTTTGGTCTAAATTGTCTAGCCTCAATAAAATAAATTTTAATTTCTAATAACATGAAATAAAAATATGCACATGCTGTATTTGTTGATTAAAGTTAGTGACTTCAGTCTATTCTGTCTCTTTTGATTATACATTCTACATGTAGTCAGACATATATGACTTTCTCTCATCCAGTCTGAGGAGGTGAAAAATAATTTGCCACTGTAGGGTATCACTTTTTTTGGTAGCACAAACTTACTCAGATTATATTTGAGAAAATTAGAAACAGAAACATATAATCCCCATTAGTAAACCTACTTTTTTTTTCACAGAAGTTCGTAGTTGTTTCATCCTATTTAAATCTACTACTCTTGAATACTTCTAGGAAGATACAAGGAGCAATCAGTTCTCTCTTTGCCTACTTATATAACAAGCAAATTAATTAGCAAAATGATTATTTTTAATTGCTTTATAAGTTATAAAATATGTATTTATGGTGTTCTAGGCTTTCAGGAGGTAGTAGTTAATTTTTATGATTTTTGCTTCTATTAAAATAAACAATATAAGAGATAATGAAAATATTTTAAAATTGAGGGAAAATCACCCATAATCCAATACTAACATTAGTTGACACATGACAGAATCATATTATGTGTGGTATTTTAATTATGAGATATAAAGAGATATCATATAGTTTTGTATTATTGCAGATATACTTGTGCTAACACTTCACTTACAGTGTTTTCTTTTTTTGTTGCATTTTTAGGCTAGTTCTTTACATTGAAATCTTGGCAGTGAAACATTTGTCATTTCTTTAACATAAAATGAAATTCAATTATGAAGCAATACTTTCTATTAAAACCTGCAAAGATTTAAAAAATATATATTCTCTCAAATTGCTTATTTTCCACGTGTGTGTGTGTATATGTGTGGTGTATGTGTATACATGTATATGGCTTTGCAAACACACTGGTCATAAATCATTTCTTTTAAAGATGTTATTTATATGAATTTGCATTTATATGTGTGCATCTCCATCATTTTTATGACTTCACACAAATTTTTAATATTTGCCTAGATTCTTTGTTAGCAAAAGAAATAAGAAGTTTAATCATTCGTCATAATAGGAGTCCATGTATTGTATCTAGATATACTCTTGTCAAAAAAAGAAAAGGCAGTTCTTTGAAATCATCTAGCAAGAATTGTAAAGGTTATAAGATTTTTACCTTAATGCAAACTCACAATTTATCTTGCCACAGTTTCACAGATGTTAGTAGAATACTTGTGACTCCTGGCTTAAAGGCAACAACATGAAAGACAGTATGAATTTCATGTTTTCATCTGTTTTTTCTTGTCCCCCAATTCCCATGATGGGAGATGCTGAGGGGAACCCAGGTAACTACATACACAGTGGGTTTGTATCACAGGTAAGGACCCTGTGCATAGGAAACGTCCATCTTAAAAGGGGGTAACTGTAACTGTCTCCAGTCTTTGGTCTGAAGGGATATGTTATCTTTACAATCCTGGTTTGGAAACATCCCAGGAGAAACACTGTCTCTAACTTCTAAGGCCTTATATATATATATATGCTACTGCTGCTGCTGCTGCTAAGTTGCTTCAGTCCTGTCAGACTCAGTGCAACTCCATAGATGGCAGCCCACCAGGCTCCACCGTCTCTGAGATTCTCCAGGCAAGAACACTGGAGTGTATTGCCACTTTCTTCTCCAATGCACGAAAGTGAAAAGTGAAAGTGAAGTCGCTCAGTCGTTTCCGACTCTTAGCGACCCATGGACTGAAGCTTGCCAGGTTCCTCCGTCCATGGGATTTTCCAGGCAAAAGAGCACTGGAGTGGGGTACCATTGTCTTCTCCATTATATACATGACTATCCTCAAACAGCAGTTGAGAATATAGCTATCAATGCTTCACAAAATATACACATGCACAAGAATCTCATCAAGAATTCTCAGCTTGGAAACTGCTTGGTGGTCTGGTGGTTAAGACTCTGCCTTTCAAAGCAGGGGATTTGAGTTTGATCCCTGCTTGGGAAGCTAAAGATCCCACATGCTATGGGGCAGCTAAGACCCCGTGCTACAACTAAGCCGGGGACACAGCCAAAATTTAATTAATTAATTAATTTTAAAAAAGAATTATTTTCAGTTATCTTATACATATCATTGCATATAATCCACAAAACTCACAAAACCTTCAAAATTTGAATGTTAATAAGTTACTCCCAGTAGATGAACCAAAGCTGCAATTTCACAAGCTAGGCCAAGTGAAGGAGTCAGAATAGAGCAATCTTTACTAATTAAGGTTATAAATGTTCTCTTCAATAACAAAGTAGATTATGAACTCTTTATATAAAAAACTGACTTTAAACACTGTTGTAATTCTTTAAGGGTAAAACAGTAAACCTGGTACTTATTAACATCTAATAGTAAATGGTTCTTATTTTCTATTTCTCAGCATCAATTACTTTGGATAAATGCCCACCTGTACGCTGAGTGGTCCTGGTAGACTGCCAACCACTAGACCCACATGAAGCAAAAATGCATAGAACATTAACTGGCACTGTTACAGTTAAGGGATATGTTAAGTATTTGTTACATTAATTGTAAGTATTTGTTATATTAATAAAATTGACTAAACTCTACATGATGTCATGCTTAAAAATTTATGTTGAATTTGTCAAATCTTAATTCTCTCTTAAGTTTGAGTGGATAATTTGCTATTACTATACAAAATTCAAAATGTACTAATTGACAAAGAAATTATTTTTCAATTCTGGTTTCTCAACTATCCAGATTTCCTCTTTGTAAGCTAACAATATTATTAATGATCTTATCTTCTGGAGAAATTTTATGTTTATATAATGCAATATATGCATATTCAGAAACATGCAAATTAATCCTTTCTTGTTTTAATACAAATTCTAGCAAGCCAACTAATTGACAAAGAAATTATTTTTCAATTCTGGTCTCTCAACTATCCAGATTTCCTCTTTATAAGCTAACAATATTATTAATGATCTTATCTTCTGGAGAAATTTTATGTTTATATAATACAATATATGCATATTCAGAAACATGCAAATTAATCCTTTCTTGTTTTAAAGAAATTCTAGCAAGCCATACCTAGTATTCTTGTCTTGCTTTTTTCACTTAAGTACACCTCTAAGAGCTCATTTTCCATTGAACACTTATGGAGATTTCTTATTTTGTTTTACAGCCCTATACTATGCCATTTTATGGATTTATAGTGACTCTAAACTTTTTTATTGATAGACATTAAGATAATTTCTAATATTTTGCTTTTATAAACAAAATTGTAATGATAAATTAGCAAGTACTCAAATTGGATTATAATATGTTAAGTAATAATTTAGAAAGTAAGAAACAGAATGGTAGTCAATTCTGTTTTCTGCTTTTCCTACTGTGAGTGAAACAGATCATATTAATTTACATAATTGAGAGATATTTGTATTTCCTCTTTGGATCATTATTTATGTACCACTTTTGAACATCTAATTTCTTTTTGATGTGGAAAAGCTCTTTGTATATTGGAGAAAGTAGTCTTTTAGTCTTCAGTTACACATTTCTTTTTATTTTTTCCATATACCTTCTGTATTAGTTTTCTAGGGCTATCATAACAGTTCCATTAACTGGGTAAATCAAAACAACAGGAAGACAATTTTTTTGCAGTTCTGGAGGCTGGAAGCTCCAATTAAGGTGTTTGCCAAGCCATGCGTCTTTGGAACAGGTGGAGGGCATCCTTGCCTCTTCCTAACTTTGAAGTATATTGTGTCCATGCTGCTGCTGCTAAGTCACTTCAGTCGTGTCCGACTCTGTGCGACCTAATGGACGGCAGCCCACCAGGCTCCCCCGTCCCTGGGGTTCTCCAGGCAAGAACACTGGAGTGGGTTGCCATTTCCTTCTCCAATTGTGTCCATAATTTCTATAAATTTACCATGTCCATGTGTTGCAGAGTGACACCTATTCCCTTCTTTCAGAGTAAGAGTGGTAATTTCATGTATAGTTGTCCAACTAGATTCCTTCTCCTCTAAGTGTTGTATGTGACTGGGTTCTCACGAAGAGCATTTCTGTGTCTGAACATGAAGACATTAGGCAGATGATTCTTCATGGTCTGGTTTCTCCTCTTGCAGCTAGAGAATGAATGTGTGAAATTATTCTGAGGGTTCCACAGATTCAGCACAAGCTAAATTCTCACCCTTCCCTGGTTTTCCCTGGAAAAGAGGTGTGTGGTGGAGAAGTGGGACACTGATGTGTGGGATCGAGAGAATGGAGTACACAGTGATAAAGAGAGAAACTGTGAGCACAGATCTACCTGAAATTCTACAGCTAAAGGAGATGCTTGTGTGCTAAGTCGCTTCAGTGGTGTCCGACTCTTTGCAACCCTATGGACTGTAGCCCACCAGGCTTCTCTGTCCATGGGTTTCTCTTGGTTGCCTTTCCTACTCCAGGGGATCTTCCTGACCCAGGGATGGAACTCAATCTCTTACGTCTCCTGCATTGGCAGGACAGTTCTTTACCACTAGCGCCACTTGGGAAGCCCCAGCTAAAGGAGGAAGCTCCTTCAAATTGATCTGAGGGAAACTATATTTGTCTGCCTGAAGTCTTATAAGTATTAAACCCAGCACATTGGTGATGCTGATTCTCTTCAGGATACATCGAACCAACACATTTCCTCTGTGTCCATGAATTAAATTGGATCCCTGAAATCTTAGTCCATTGTCTGTGTGTGTGCACTCAGTCATGCCTGACTCTTTGCTACCCCATGGATTGTAGCCCATCAGGCTCCTTTGTCCATGGAGTTTTCCAGACAAAAATACTGGCATGGGTTGTCATTTCCTACTGCAGGGGATCTTCCTGACTCAGGAATTGAATCAGCATCTCCCGCATTGGCAGGCAGATTCTTTACCATGGTGCCACCTGGGAAGCTCATCTTAGTCCATCAGGGAACTGTAATAAAGAACCATAGGCTGTGTGTCTTATAAACAAGAGAAATTTATTTCTCAGAGTTCTAGAGGCTGGAAGTCTGAGATCAGAGTGCCAGCCTGGTTGGGTCTGCTGAGGGACCTCTTCTTGGTTGCCTCTTCTTGGGGCCTCTTCCTTTGTTTCACTGTGTCTTCACATGGTAGAAGAAGCAAGAGGACTCTCTGGGGTTTCTTCTATTATATAAAGACATTAATCGTGTTCATGAGATTTATGAGGGCTCTGCCCTCATGCCTTAAGCATCACCCAAAGATTCCACTTCCTAGTACCACTGCATTAGTAGTTAGTATTTTAACATATAAATTTTTGGGAGACACGAATACTCAGCCTATGACATTCAACGCAGTCCATTGAGAATTATAAAGAAAGCTCATGGAGGTGGTAAGTATACATGGAAAGAATAACATTCTCTCACAGTCTATGTCATATATATATTATGTAAAGGAGAAACTGTACAAGGCTCAATAGGATTACTGTATTAATATGGAAGTGGTTACTAGGGATTAAAGTTCTAGTACTTTGTCTGAAGTCCAGGGGGAACAGTTTTAATAATCTGATAAAGACAATTTGAACTTAGAGTCAATGATTGTCTATAGTTAATAAGCTCGAAATGTCAGCTTCTCCCTGACATATAACACATGGTAGCTGAGAGAGATGAGAATATTAGAATGCATATATTATATAGGACCTAAGTAGCCATCTCTTAAATTATTATTAAAAGAACTTCTCACCAATTTTTCAACTAATTAATTGGTGAGGAGAATGCAATATATACTGCTAATTCTCTGTAGCTCAGGGATAATGTTAAGAATGCTGAAATGAAAATAGATTCCTTGATATCAATGGGAAAAGTAGTGTCACAGAAGAAGTAGAGGCCAAATTGTAATGAAGTATGAGTGGTTTATAGCCTCCCTTATATTTGAAGTGGTAGAATATTCATTGTTGATTGTATAGCATGCATATTTTAATCTCCTGACAAAGCAATAAAATATTAATAAAACAAAAACATGTATAAAATATAAAGATAAAGAATAATATGAAATATAATTGACCTAATATCAAGCTGAACAGAAGGATAAAAAGAACAAAAGACAGACAGAACAAATAAAAAACAAATAGTGTAACAGAACAATTAATCCTAATATTAATAATATTGACAATATGTTGAACCAAAATATACTAAATATTAAATTAAAATGAGATAAAAATTCTGCATTTGCACCACCTATCCTGTAGAAAATGTGTTTTGTAGACCTCCTTTGATTTTAGTAACAACATTTCCTATATTTAGACATCCTGGTCTGATCCCTTTACTGGGTTACTTAATGACTGTCACCTTTGACTGTGACCTGGAAATAAAAATGAAGTCTACAGAAAATTCCGATTGTAACACAAGTTATTTGGCTATTTCTTTTTTACAGTGTAGCATACTCCATTGAATAGGAGTGTCTGTGTTTTTTTTAGAAAAAAAAAAAAAAAAAAAGATGCTCAGGCCCCAGGAATGAGTATAATGAAGTTTTGAGTGTTATGTTAAGGTCAGAACCTCTTCTGCTGTTAATTAGTATCTGTTTAAAAATTTTCTGGATCTTTTTCCTTCTAGCCAGAACATAACAACTGGTATTTGACTCACCCTGCTGCCTTTCACCTCTGTGAAACTGGACAAAATATATGGTTCAGTTGTTTTCAAGCATTGTGTAAAGAATAGCAAAAATCTTTGGTCCTTGAGAAAAGAAAAAAAAAAAGAGAGACTCACACAAACGTCCCAGCCTTTTGCATGAGGAAGGTGGTGTAATCTGAAAAGATTGGTATTGTAGGCTGCTGAAGCAGCTGAAATTTGCTGATCAGGTAGATGACCAATGGCAGCTGGGCACAGTCTGAATGGAGATTTGCATAGTTTTACAGTTCAAGGTTAGAATGTCTCTGGACAAAGGCTGAAAGAGAAGAAAAGAAAAATCTAAATGAAATGCTAAAGATAGTTCAGTAGTTCAAAGAAAATAATTAGAAAGAAGAAAGATGGATTTTAAAAGAAATAGAGCTAAAGAAAAAAAGCCATTTTATGAAAATTATATTAAATATAAGAGCTTTCCAGGTGGCACAGTGGTAAAGAATCCTCCTGCCAATGCAGGAGACAAAAAGAAATGCAGGTTAGACTTCTGGGTCTGGAAGATACCCTGGAGCAGGAAATGGCAACCCACTCCAGTATTCTTGCCTGGAAAATTCTGTGGGCAGAGGAGCCTGTTGGGCTACAGTTCATGGTGCTGCAGATTCGGACATGAATGACCAACTGAGCACATTAAATATAAATGTACTAAGCCCTCCACAAAAAGGTAAAAGTTGTCAAACTTGATAAAAGAGCAAGATCCAGTTTTCTTCTGTCTCAGAGGCAAAAAGATAGGAGAAAGGTAAAAATATATGGAGAACATCTATAATGCTGGGTCAACAGAAGAAAAGGGGTGTGGCTCTAAACAATAGTATTGAGACACAAGAGGACATCTTCTAATGAAAGCAACTCAGTGCAACCAGAAAATCCAAAAGTTCTAAAATGCATGTACATAATACCAGAGCTGTAAAAATTGTCAGACAAAATCTGACAAATATAAATTGAGAAATAGTGACTTCCTTAGTAGTCAACTGGCTAAGACTCCATGCTCCCAGTACAGTGGACACCAGTTCAATCCCTGTACAAGGAACTAGATCCCACATACCACAACTGAGAGATTGAATGCTACAACTAAAAGAGATCCCTCATGCTGCAAGCTAGACCTTGTGCAGACAAATTAAATAAATAAAAACTAAAAAAAAATCACTTAAAATTGAAAAATAGAAAAAAATCACAATCATAGCTGGAAACTTTAACATCATTAACTTAGTAAGTCATGGAACAAATCAAGCAAGAATAAATAACTCAGCTGAGCCCTGCCACCAGCATGTAAACTAATAGAATGTGAGTGAGTCCAGAGACCAAAAGTGCTTCCACATATTTGTTCTTTCTCATGTATAGGCTGTCTGAGCTACTTAAATAGAGCAACCATATCAATTAAAACATTCGTAATAAACTGCAAAACATGGCTGGATCCCATTTTTAACATATTAACATAATCAGTTCAGTTCATTTCAGTCGCTCAGTCGTGTCCAACTCTTTGCGACCCCATGAATCACATCACGCCAGGCCTCCCTGTCCATCACCAACTCCCAGAGTTCACTCAGATTCACATCCATCGAGTCAATGATGCCATCCAGCCATCTCATCCTCTGTCACCCCCTTCTCCTCCTGGCCCCAAACCCTCCCAGCATCAGAGTCTTTTCCAATGAGTCAACTCTTTGCATGAGGTGGCCAAAGTATTGGAGTTTTAGCTTCAGGATCAGTCCTTCTAATGAACACCCAGGACTGATCTCCTTTAGGATGGATTGGTTGGATCTCCTTTCAGCTCAAGGGACTCTCAAGAGTCTTCTCCAACACCACAGTTCAAAAGCATCAATGTTTGGCACTCAGCTTTCTTCACAGTTCAACTCTGACATCCATACATGACTACTGGAAAAACCATAGCCTTGATTAGATGGACCATTTTTGGCAAAGTAATGTCTCTGCTTTTCAATATGCTATCTAGGTTGGTCATAACTTTCCTTCCAAGGAGTAAGTGTCTTTTAATTTCATGGCTGTAATCACCATCTGCAGTGATTTTGGAGCCCC
>SJYX01001105.1:0-16328 GCA_006410675.1 Oreotragus oreotragus | reverse complement strand
TCCATGTCCAGTTCTAACTGTTGCTTCCTGACCTGCATATAGGTTTCTCAAGAGGCAAGTCAGGTGGTCTGGTATGCCCATCTCTTTCAGAATTTTCCACAGTTTATTGTGATCCACACAGTCAAAGGCTTTGGCATAGTCAATAAGGCAGAAATAGATGTTTTTCTGGAACTCTCTTGCTTTTTCCATGATCCAGCAGATGTTGGCAATTTGATCTCTGGTTCCTCTGCCTTTTCTAAAACCAGCTTGAACATCTAAAAGTTCGCGTTTCACATATTGTTTAAGCCTGGCTTGGAGAATTTTGAGCATTACTTGACTAGCATGTGAGATGAGTGCAACTGTGCGGTAGTTTGAGCATTCTTTGGCATTGCCTTTCTTTGGGATTGGAAGGAAAACTGACCTTTTCCAGTCCTGTTGCCACTGCTGAGTTTTCCAAATTTGCTGGCATAACATAATAGTATATATTTAAATTTTGCATGCCAAATAAACAAAACAACAATAGCATATATTTGAATGTTGTTCTGTGTGTTAGTCACTCAGCTGTGTCTAATTCTTTGTAAATCCATGGACTGTAGCCTGCCAGGCTCCACTGTCCTTGGAACTCTCCAGACAAAAATACTGGAATGGGTTGCCATTCCCTTCCCCAAGGGATCTTCCTGATTCAGGGTTCAAAACCAAGCTGTCTGCATTACAGGCAGATTCTTCACCATCTGAGCCACCAGAGAAGCTTCTACTAATTTGATCTAAATAATTAATTTTTATAGTGCAATAGGCACAACCACTACAAAATGCACAGTATTTTCAAGTGTATGTTAATGCTTCACAAAGAGTGCTTTTATGGATTAGATAGCAATCGTGAAAATTTTCATAAACCTGCAATGCTACCAAGTATTTTTTCTGATGACAATCAAATTAATTTAGACTTATTCTTCAAGAGGTTACCAGTGTGTTTACACCAAATAAAAAACTAATACTTCATCCAGAATGGTTTTGGTAGATGGTAAGGTGAACATATATTGGATTTCATAACAAAGGAGCTAAAATTTAAAACTTAGGCTTCATGAATATTTGCAGAAGATGAAGTTAAAAGCATATTGTCTAAATCCCCCAAGGATCCGTGGTTAGGACTCCCAGAACTCACTGCCCAAGGCCTGGGTTCAATCCCTATTTCAGGAACTAACATCCCACAAGCTGTGTGGCACAGCCAAAAAAAAAAAAAAAAGTATGTTGTGGTTTTAATTTGCATTTCTAATAAGTTTTGACAATATATATTTCTTTAATAGTTCGTTTCTTTCTCCTATTCATTGTCAATTGCATCCTGGGTATTTACTTTTAAATATGTAGGAAAGTTTATACATTGTAGCTTATCTTTAGAAGTTCTTTATATCAAAAGTATCTTCAATTGATATTGTAGGCTGACTTTTGATGTATAGAAATATTCAGTTTTAATGTAAAGTGAAAGTGAAGTCGCTCAGTAGTGTCTGACTCTTTGTGACCCCATGGACTGTAGCCTGCCAGGCTCCTCCATCCATGGGATTTTTCAGACAAGAATACTGGAGTGGGTTGCCATTTCCTTTTCCAGGGGATCTTCCTTACCCAGGGATTGAACCTGGGTCTACCTGCATTATGGGCTTTCCTGGTGGCTCAGACGGTAAAGCATCTGCCTACAATGTGGGAGACCTGGGTTCTATTCCTGGGTTGGGAAGATCCCCTGGAGAAGGAAATGGCAATCCACTCTAGCACTCTTGCCTGGAAAATCCCATGGACAGAGGAGCCTGATAGGCTACAGTCTATGTGGTCCCAAAGAGTTGGACACAACTGAGCGACTTCACTTTCACTTTCTTTTTCACTACCTGCATTATAGGCAGATGGTTTAACATCTGAGCCACTAGGGAAGATCAGTTTTAATGTAGTTGTATACATAATAGGCCTTATGTTTGTCTATTTTGTGTCTCTTAAGAAATTCTAAGCTACTTCAATATAAGTACATTATTCTATATCATGTGCCAAAAGTTTAAAGTTTTGCTTTTTAATTGTAAATAATCGGTGTTGTGGGGTGTGTTTGTGTCTATATTTGTGTGCACGTGTGTGTTTGTGTATGATGTAAGGTAGTCTGTTCTTTCATCCATCAGTTTGCAGTGTCAGTGCTGCCACATATAAAACAAGTGTGCATGTTTGGCACAGCAATATTTTTGAACATTTATTGGGAATATTATTTTAAGTATTATTTTCTTAGATACTGGAAAAGGAAATGGCAACCCACTCCAGTATTCTTGCCTGGAAAATCCCATGGACGGAGGAGCCTTGTAGACTGCAGCCCATGGGGTCTCAAAGAGTCAGACATGACTGAGTGATTTCACTTTCTTTCTTTCTTTTCTTTTCTTAGAACTCAATAATGAATAATGAGCTTCCCTGGTGGCTCATGGTAAAGAATCATCCTGCCATTGCAGGAGTGCCAGTTCAATCCCTGGGTCAGGATGATTCCCTGGAGTAGGGAATGGCAACCCACTCCAGTATTTTTGCCTGAGAAATCTCGTGGACAGGCGAGGTTGGTGGCTATAATAGATGCAGTTGCAAAAGAGTTGGACATGACTTAACCACTAAACAACAACAGAAATAATGACTAATTGCCTAAAGTCAGGATGATTCCCTGGAGGAGGGAATGGCAACCCACTCCAGTATTTTTGCCTGAGAAATCTCGTGGACAGGCGAGGTTGGTGGCTATAATAGATGCAGTTGCAAAAGAGTTGGACATGACTTAACCACTAAACAACAACAGAAATAATGACTAATTGCCTAAATTAAGGCTCTTAGGATTTTTGTACTGATTCATGTTTATATTCTGAGTGGTCTCTGTGACTTGCGTTGGAATTTGCCTATTCTTCCACATTTCAGCTTTTCTGTCAGATATAGTAACAGCTGAAAATTCTGTGATCATAGGTTCAGAAGTATGAGATCCTGACTAAGGGAATGGGAGAAGAGAAAATGAAATGAGGAGAGTTGTTCCTTGTGGACAGAAAGATACATGATTTTGACTGTCCCTGTATCTCTGTGGCATTCATAAATCATTTGAAAGTATATTTAGAGTAGAAATGTCTCTGTATGAATTAAATATAAGAGTAGTCTCCAGAAAAGATAAAATTGTATGGATATTACTGTCTTTAAAAAACTAAGAATTTGACAAAGTTAGACTATCCAGGTCATTTCAGGTAAATTTCAGTTAGTAACTTGGAATGGTGTGTATTTATATCACTTTTTAAAAACTTTATGTCACAGATTTGAAAATATAAAGACTTTCCTAAGAATACTGAATTGTCGTAGAGGCTATAACCAGATAATGGAGAAGGACTACTAAGTTCTATTATTCATGAAAATTCTCTGGAAGAGTAAATTTAGAAATAACACATTTCAACTCTTCAGTACAGTCCTAAAATTAGCCCACTACAATTTAGAGGTAGAGCAAAACCCAAGATAAATACAGTTTTTGTTGGTAACAAATGAAATCATTAACAATGCCTGTTAACAATGCCCATAATGAAACACAAAAATTACACTTTGGATTTGGGGGTCTGAGACACTTGGATTGAAAAAGCTAAATTTAAATGAGAATGAAGTAGCTAGATCCTTGACCCAGAATGAACACTAAATATATTCTTTCATTCACAATAGAGAAACATGTGGTTAAAAGAATTGCAGCTCAATTGTCCTCCTCCATAAAAACTATTTCCAAAAGTAGAAAATTAAACTGCTTGATTATTTATAACAGAAGATGTGAAGACAAAAAGTTTAGCAAATTATAAGGATTAGCCCTTTGGTGGAAGTGGCTAGTGTTAATAGACTCCAGAAGAGGAGACTTTAACTAATTAGTGTCACTATCACACTTTTACATTATTTTTAGTGACAATTATTATTGTTGCTAACGGATTATTTACTCAGTCCCATGTATTAAGTACTTAAATAGATCCTTCCAATTAATTGAAAAAAATTGTGTTGGTCAGGTGGTATTCACATATTCATTATATCAACAAAGTAACTGAAGCTTAAAGAGCGTTCTTTACTTTGGTGTATGATATTGCAAAAAAATTGATGAATTCTGAATTCAGATCCAGGCTGAATGACTCAAGTGACTGACTTTTTATCATGATGCATTTTTGAACCTTCTTTTACCTAAGGAATCATAATGTCAATATTTAATTTGCCATTTAATATTTCAGTTGTACATTTTTCAGTGTACAACTGAACAATGGAGAAAAAAAAAACCAAAATTTTCAAAGACTATTCAGTACTGACTCTGAGCTAACAATAGCTCCTATGAACCCTAAATTGCCACTTTGAACTGCCAATTTGAGTGAGAGTTTATGGGCACCAGAAAATAAAAGTTATTCTAACAGAGTTCACCTCAGGTTGGGAGCAATAGAATTTTAAAAAACACTGTGATTACTTCTCAGCTCTTGGTATTCCTTTGGAATTTCAAGTGACCAAATGCCATGTGAGCTTCCACTCTATGGCATGAGGACTATGTTAATTGAATGTTCCAAATGGAAAGTTCCAGAGCTCCAACTTCCTACACAAATAGTAAATCAAATTTAAATGTTACATCCCTGGAGATATTATGAGAAATGGTACTTCTATAAAGCTTTCAAAGATGAATATGAGATTATTCTGGTCACATATTCATGTAATTTTTCAGTTTTGTCAGTGAAAAAGACTAAAGCATCTTGTAGAATATAGTTGGTCAATGAGTATAGTATTAATGACTCATGTTTAATTTGCTGCCCCAAATCAAGTGAACGGCTATCCCTAGGCTTGAGCCTTTGGTGTTGTTAAAAAGTGTCTGTACTTTTGGAGAATAGGGACTCTAGAAGTTTTTGCATGACAAGACCATCACTACAGTTTCATGGTGTTTTATTATTATGTACAAGAAAATGTAGATTTAGTGTCATAAACATCAAAAAGGACATTGAAGTCATGGGAAGAAACTAGATCTCTAATGATAAAGAAAGTAGAAAAAGAAATAGAAGGGGGTGAGGAATAGATACTTCTACTGAATACTGTAGATGAGGAAAAATAAGTTCCCTTCTACCCTTCTGAATTCTTGGCCAAGACCCTATAGTAAAAGACAGATTAATAAGGGAAAAGCCAAGAGAGGTTTATTAGCATGTATACATCGTGTGTACATGGGAGTTACAAATGGGAAAATAAGGTGACTTAGAATTTAGATTTAAATACTACCTTAAGCAGGCAGAGAAGGATGGATGTAGGCCTCTTAGAGGAGAATATTTTTTTCTTAAGAAAGATAAATGGGCCCTTAGAAGAATAGATGGGAATTAGTATAATTTATGACAAAATCTAACTGGGTGTGATGTCCACTTTTGGTATCCTTTCTCACGAGATGAAATTCCCTAGAAGAGGATTTATGGCAGTTGAGTTCTTTTTGGAAGATCTATCTCTAGGCAGACAGATAAGGGCAGTTCAGAGAAAGCCTCTCCCTGCATATGCTGTATCCAGGTGTCCACACGTCCACAAGTGTGGTAAATTGCTTCAGTCGTATCTGACTGTGATACTATGAACTGTAGCCCACCAGGTTCCTCTGTTCATGGATTCTTTAGGCAGGAATATTGGAGTGGGTTGCCTTGCCCTCCTCCAGGGGATATTCCCAACCTAGGGATCAAACCTGTGTCTCTTGTATCTCTTGCATTGGCAGTTGGGTTCTTTACCACTAGTGCCATCTGGGAAGCCCCGTCCATATGTGTCTACAGCTCAAAATAATCAATATACCAAAGTAAAACATTTTGGGGAAGCATGTTCTGAACTCCTGCAGCCATATTCTGGAGTGACACAGACTGCTAGATTTCAATAATTGGAAGTAGACAGTCATAAAGATGAAAAAAAAAGGGGGGGGTGGAATTTGAAGAAATAGAGGCATCATTGGAACAAAGCAGATTCCTAGATGTCAAATACTGTACAGACCATGAAATTCCACTGGGTTGTTGTGTTTAGCTCATTGGTAAGATTTTTGCTCCTGAGTGAAAGTGAAGTCGCTCAGTTGTGTCCAGCTCTTTGTGACCCCATGGACTGTAGCCTACAAGGCTCCTCTCTCCATGGGATTCTCTAGGCAAAAATACTGGAGTGGGTTGCCATTTCGTCATCCAGGGGATCTTCCCAATCCAGGAATTGAACCCGGGTCTCCCACATTGCAGGCAGATGCTTTAACCTCTGAGCCACCAGGGAAGCCCCAAGTAGAAGTAGTAGGTCATGACATTTCTGCTAGAAACCGGTGAAAAAGCTATATAAAACACTAACTAACTAAATGAAAGTCATCAGGTAACTGTGCATGCAGAGATGATTAGCTTGACTAAAATTCCAGAGAGAGAATGCTTCTCACAAGTGAGCTGAGAATTGCAGACACATTTCCCCAGATTTCTGACTATGTTTGTAGGCTGGAACTGAAGTTTGGCAGAGGCAGAACTCCCTTCTGGCAGAAAGAGTTCCAGGAAAATCGTGCACTGGTTGTTCAGGACAGGAGTGAAGATTTGATAGTCTTCAAACACATGATGGTTTCCCCTACAAGGTGTTTTCTTAAGTGGCTGCAGAGCAGGTTAGAAGCTAAGTTGAAAAGTGTCTCTGAAATATCATGTAATATTCCACATCTAAAGGGATTTAACAAACCATTGACCAAGCACAAGGACAAGAATGGCCAAAGACAAAGATCTGAAAATAAAAGACATGAACTGAAAATCAGAGAGGGAAGATCAAATTGACAGTGAGGATCTATAGCCACTCCCTACTTGTCCGTCCAAGACCCCTTACAGCTAGAGGCTTAGACCATGGACTTGAACTTGCTCCAGGACACAAGAATCCACCAGAGATTTTAGCATTTGCACAGGACAGGATGAGGAGCCTTGACCTGTGGGGCCAGCTTCTCCCTCACAGCATGTATAAGTTTTGAATGTAAATGAGACAAACTGCTAGATGATTAATTCTAACATCTCTGAAAAGCAGAAATGAGTCTCCTCCAGTCATTTAGGTCTAAGAAGAAAGACTTGCCAGGCTCTCAAGTGAAAACCTTGCATAAATTTACTGCAGTAAATACAACAATCTGCAGTGAAACTGGGCTTCCCTGGTGGCTCAGATGGTAAAGAATTCACCTGCAATGAGGGAGACCTGAGTTCAGTCCCTCAGTTGGGAAGATCCCCTGGAGGAGGGAATGGCGATCCAGTCCAGTATTCTTGCCTGGAGAATTCCATGGACAGAGGAGCCTCCCAGACTACAATCCATAGGGTCACAAAGAGTCTGACAAATTGAGCGACTAACACTTTCTTTCAAATAGTGCCATAGAACTGGGCATAAAATAGAAGATTTGGTTTATAAGTTTGGGGGGGAAATCAAGTGGGAGGCTGCAACAATAGTGATTCCCATGATTTTGAATTAACACTAATATCTTGCTTTAGTAATTTTGATCTGTACCCCCTCTACCAAAACCCCTCTTCTAAGACTTATTGTTAATTATCTACATGGTATTAGGGATACACTGAAGTTCATGGGGTGGACAATATCCAGAACAAACAGGACGGGGGTAGTAGGTAGACAGAGGGGACCTATGAAGGGTTGAAATATGCCATTGTTAGGAGAGTCAGTAGAAAGAGTCTCTTAGTTCTTCAAGACTGCTCTTTGGTTTGAGAGCAGTTTCATAGAAAGTGGCTTATTAGAGGTTTTCACATCTGATAAGAAGGAACCAAAATTCTCTGTGGATTTAGTGGTTTAAATGGGCCATGATGGCGAGTCAAGTTTATACTATTTTACTGAAAACCACTGGAACTGTACATTAGATTAAATCCTGGGTAGAATATAACCTCTTTGCCCAAAACTTCTTAAGAGACACCGTTGACTTAAACTTTGAAGTATAGCCAGGGCTTTTCAGAAATTAAGCTGCGGTATATCATGTCATAAGCAACCATGGTACTTTTTGGAAGCCAGATTGCATTTATCAACTCCTAATTCAAGGGATATATTTATAATGATCTGTAGTAACCCAGAAATTGGGGATAAAGAAATGGCAAAGTGTGTCAATGAGTTTTAGACATGGCAATATATGGTGTTTTCAAACTTCTGTGTTACAGCAATTAAGATGGAAGGATTAGCTCTGATAGAAAATATTGGCAGATGGTAAGCCATGGCTTCTGTCTCAAAGTTTGGAAAGATTTCTCTCCATCAGTTTGGAAAGGCTGAGCATGTAGATACTTGACTAGTTTGTCAGCCAGAGCATTCTAAGGTCTTCCCAGAACCATAACCAGAAGACTAGGGCACTTTACTCCATCCCCAAGCTGGAAAAACTAAGAAGAGTGGTTTTCATCATCACAGACAGAGAGGATGCCCAAGTGCTCCTGCCTCTAAGAGACTCTTAAGAATAGATTTTCTTAGAGTCAGAGGACAACTTGCACCTTCTCCTCCTCTTTTCAAAGCAAAAATGGAAAATATATCACACACTTGCTGTGAGCCCAAAGCTGAGAGATTCCTATGCTGCTGTTGCGGTGAGGAAACAGAGGGCAGAGTGTTTGGGGCTGAAAATCCCATCTCCCCAGAACCACATCCATCAGTCCTTTTCATCCAAGCCTCATCTGCCTCCCTACTTCACACAGAGCTAGACTGGCACTTTCTTCAATTCCAAATTACAGCTTCTATATATGCTTATATTGTAATAAAAATGTATGAGGNATATCTTGCTTTAGTAATTTTGATCTGTACCCCCTCTACCAAAACCCCTCTTCTAAGACTTATTGTTAATTATCTACATGGTATTAGGGATACACTGAAGTTCATGGGGTGGACAATATCCAGAACAAACAGGACGGGGGTAGTAGGTAGACAGAGGGGACCTATGAAGGGTTGAAATATGCCATTGTTAGGAGAGTCAGTAGAAAGAGTCTCTTAGTTCTTCAAGACTGCTCTTTGGTTTGAGAGCAGTTTCATAGAAAGTGGCTTATTAGAGGTTTTCACATCTGATAAGAAGGAACCAAAATTCTCTGTGGATTTAGTGGTTTAAATGGGCCATGATGGCGAGTCAAGTTTATACTATTTTACTGAAAACCACTGGAACTGTACATTAGATTAAATCCTGGGTAGAATATAACCTCTTTGCCCAAAACTTCTTAAGAGACACCGTTGACTTAAACTTTGAAGTATAGCCAGGGCTTTTCAGAAATTAAGCTGCGGTATATCATGTCATAAGCAACCATGGTACTTTTTGGAAGCCAGATTGCATTTATCAACTCCTAATTCAAGGGATATATTTATAATGATCTGTAGTAACCCAGAAATTGGGGATAAAGAAATGGCAAAGTGTGTCAATGAGTTTTAGACATGGCAATATATGGTGTTTTCAAACTTCTGTGTTACAGCAATTAAGATGGAAGGATTAGCTCTGATAGACAATATTGGCAGATGGTAAGCCATGGCTTCTGTCTCAAAGTTTGGAAAGATTTCTCTCCATCAATTTGGAAAGGCTGAGCATGTAGATACTTGACTAGTTTGTCAGCCAGAGCATTCTAAGGTCTTCCCAGAACCATAACCAGAAGACTAGGGCACTTTACTCCATCCCCAAGCTGGAAAAACTAAGAAGAGTGGTTTTCATCATCACAGACAGAGAGGATGCCCAAGTGCTCCTGCCTCTAAGAGACTCTTAAGAATAGATTTTCTTAGAGTCAGAGGACAACTTGCACCTTCTCCTCCTCTTTTCAAAGCAAAAATGGAAAATATATCACACACTTGCTGTGAGCCCAAAGCTGAGAGATTCCTATGCTGCTGTTGCGGTGAGGAAACAGAGGGCAGAGTGTTTGGGGCTGAAAATCCCATCTCCCCAGAACCACATCCATCAGTCCTTTTCATCCAAGCCTCATCTGCCTCCCTACTTCACACAGAGCTAGACTGGCACTTTCTTCAATTCCAAATTACACCTTCTATATATGCTTATATTGTAATAAAAATGTATGAGGTTGCAAAAGGTTATACAAATAAAACCATAAAAATTATACTTTTGTCTAAAGGAAGGAGAAAAATTATTACAATAGTAATATTTAAGAATCTGTATGTTAAAAAATATAGGGCTTCCCTGGTGGCTCAGAGTTTAAAGCATCTGCCTGCAATGCCGGAGACTTGGGCTCGATCCCTGGCTTGGGAAGATCCCCTGGAGAAGGAGATGGCAACCCACTCCAGTATTCTTGCCTGGAGAATCCCATGGAGAGAGGAGCCTGGTAGGCTACAGTTCACGGGGTCACAAAGAGTTGGACACAGAAAACTGCACTGTCCAGTTCTACTGAACAGAAGAGAAAAAAATTATTCTTAGGACAAAATTAGATAAACTGAAATTTGGATAACTAGTGACGGAATCTATTCCAAAATTTATCACACTTTCTTACTCTGTATTTCTTTATTCTACATTTTATCTTGAATTCATTTATTAAAGAACTGTTATCTCATATTAACTAACCACAGTTAATTAGTAACTTGCATAAGTTCAAATTAATTGTCATAAATATGGATATACCCTTACTTTAATAAAGATGGGCGTGGGATTAAATTGTAAACCATGTTTTTGTTTAGTAAATATAATTACATGGGATTATATTGATTATCCATACTTGAGTTATTTCCTGTGTTGATTTCATTATTTAGATTAATAAATGAAAACTAGACACTAATGTACACATGATTCAAATACCTCAAGAACTTGATTCCTGGAAGGAAATAATCTTGATAATTGTCTCTTTATAAATTAAAGTTTTTGATAGCAGATATCACACAAGATGATATAAAACTTTAAAGTCATTTTATTGTTTGACAAATTAAAATGAATGATGTTATACTTAACATATTTGAAGAGACATGCTTATATTGTTATTTTTCTTATAACAGATGTTTCTGTATCAAAGAATAGCATATTTATAGTTTTATATAAACTACCACCTCTTTGTCTCTAAATGTGAAAATAATAATATGTATAGTGATCCTATATGAATTCTTATTTAACATTCATAACAATGTTGAGAAAGAGGTGATGTACCCATTTCACACCTTTCAAAAAAATTGTTCGAGAGGTTAATTAACTTGCCCTTGGTTAAGCAGATGGTAAACAGCTGAGATTTAAACCCAGCTCCCAATAGACCTGATCATGGTAAGGATGGGAGGCTGCCTCCCTGGCTTAGCTAGTTATTATTCAAAGGATGAGAAATATTTGTTTTTAATGTCTTCAGAGTATTTTTTTAAAACCACGGGACATGCACATTTTGGAATCAAATAAATAATAAATTTCAAGCCTTACTTTAAATAAAATGCTTATATAAACAATGTAGATATTTCAAAAATTCTCATAAAAAGGTCATTAAAAAACCTCATAAAAAGATCATTTCAAATCCATTCTATTCATTGTCCCAATATTAATTATTATAGAAATAGCTCAAAGGAGAAGCCAATCCATTCCTATTGGCAATTTGTGATGGATTTTTTTTAACACTGTGCATAGGGCAGTAAGGGTACTGGTTTGGATAATGACTTTTCTTCCTATCAAGATGTAAAGGAAATTGTCAAGAAACTAGTCCTTGGAGTTCAAAGTGACGGTCAGATAGTGAGAAGAGTGGGAGGATCAGGGGAGCAGAGGGAATTATCGTGGAGGTTAGTGGTGCACTAGGATGCTGATGGGGTATGAAGAAAAGAGGAAAGAATGAAGGAGGAGAAAATTTTAAGTCTCTGTTATCTTAAGGCTAGAAGCAGTTATATCTGAAGGCCACATAAAATGCCTGTTCTTATCACATTTACTGGGATTTTCAAATCCAAAATAACTCAAAGCACCTTTACTGTGGAGCAGAGTTCTAGACCTGGATGCCCCACACTGTTATCTGAGAAGTAAATGCTAAAAAAATAACACAGAAGCCCAACCTGGCATTCTGTCAGGATCTAGGTGGGTGGGATCGGAGAAAGCAATGGCACCCCACTCCAGTACTCTTGCCTGGAGAATGCCATGGATGGAGGAGCCTGGTAGACTACAGTCCATGTGGTCACTAAGTGTCGAACAGGACTGAGCGACTTCACTTTCACTTTTCACTTTCATGCATTGGAGAAGGAAATGGCAACCCACTCCAGTGTTCTTGCCTGGAGAATCCCAGGGACGGGGAAGCCTGGTAGGCTGCCGTCTATGGGGTCGCGCGGAGTCGAACACGACTGATGAGACGCAGCAGCAGCAGGGGGATGGGATGAGAGTGGGCAGGGAAGATGGAGGGAAGGGATATATATAAAAATATAAAATTATGACTGATTCATGTTGTTGTATGGCAGAAGCAAACACAACATTGTAAAAGCAACTTTCCACTAGTTAAAAAATAAATAGAATTAATAAAAATGCTAATGCCTATATTCCATTCCTCTATGTTATGATTCAGTCCAATTTGGGACAGGGAGAGGATCCCCTTTCTGACTGGAATTAGTAGCCAGTTCCACAGAGTATGTATGTATGTATGTATGTGTGTGTGTGTGTTTGTACATGTATATGTATATAAATGTGTGTTTGTGTGTGTGTGTCTTGATTTATTTTCTGATAGCCTCTGAAGTTTCGTCTGTGTGTTTCCTAATTGGGAGATTGAGAATGCAGTCATTTTATTATCCCAAGATACTCTCCTTCATCGTTTGTCATCATAGAATTCTGTCCAGTCTTTATTATGAGGTACAGCAGATTTGAGGCACTGTTTGTAAGTCAAAATCGTATCTTAATACTTGCATATTTAATATCTAAACACATTGCTAAGTCACTTCAGTCGTGTCCAACTCTGTGTGAACCCATAGACGGCAGCCCACCAGGCTCCCCCGTCTAAACACATTAGGTTTAAATTAATTACATTTGCTAAGTCTGGCAAACAGTATTAACAACAGCCTTTTCCCCTTTCTCTGCTTTGCCAGCAGGAACTCTGATTTGTTTTGTGGGGATCATGTTCCCTGGGAAATTAGGATCAGTCAGTGACTCCTGATTACAATTATGTAATCAATTATGGTAATTCCATTCCCTTTACCAGTGATTGGCCTTAGTAATTTCTGACCAGTAAGATATAAGGGAGGGTGGGGCATAATCTAGGTTTCTGACATTTTCATCTAGGATAGAAAGCTGGGATCTGTAGGGTTTCTTTTTCCCCTCTCTTGTTTGCTGTCTTAGGAGTTTTCTGACGCTTGGAGCTGGTGATATATGGAAGTGCTGTCACCATCTTAAAATTTTAGAAGATGACGTGGCCAGGACAGTGAAGGCACAAAGAAGAAATATGCAGAGAGCCGTGGTCCTCGAGGGTGTTGCCAGGCTGAGAATCCGTCCTGCCTCTGCCCGTCTCTGAAGGTATCATGAGGGGTCACTAGTATTTTCACTGTTCAAGTCACTTTTGCCCAGGCAGTTTTATTGTCTCTGATACATTGATTTACATTTTCCCTTCTAGCAAGATAATAATCTTGCTCAGAAGTTTGAAGCTACAGGATACTGCTCCTATTTATTTTTATTTTAGCTGCAGCATCACCTCACAGACATTTCTCCCAAGGGTTTCCAACACCTCCAAGTGATGGTTTTAGCACAAGTTACTTGTATTATCTTCAACATGACTAGATTAAAAAAAAAAAAAAGAATCCTGGAGTTTTCCATATGTCCTGATTAAAATGAGCAGCAGACCAAAAAGTTTGAAGCTACAGGATACTGCTCCTATTTATTTTTATTTTAGCTGCAGCATCACCTCACAGACATTTCTCCCAAGGGTTTCCAACACCTCCAAGTGATGGTTTTAGCACAAGTTACTTGTATTATCTTCAACATGACTAGATTAAAAAAAAAAAAAAGAATCCTGGAGTTTTCCATATGTCCTGATTAAAATGAGCAGCAGACCAAGGTGAGTTTATTAAAAACAGCTAGCATTGGAACAAGGAAGATTCGAAAGGCCACCAGTAGGGAGCACCGCAAAATTAAAATTGCAGCTTAACCAAGCTGTGCTGTCAAAATCCAGTGAGCTCTGCTTCTTAACTCCGGTGTGGAAACGTGATGAGGCTGAGGTGAAAAATATTATTTCAGGGTCTGGAGACTAAAAGGCAAAGTAGTTCCTAGCTGGAGGAAATTAGCTGAGTTCAGTGGGGCCTGTATGCAAGACGCTGGAGGTGGCAGGAGAAGAGAGAGCTGATTAAGAAGATCCATCATACCGTGCTTTCAGAGCTCGGACTTGGGAACACATGTGTACAATCACTAAAACCCAAAGCAGAAGTGTAGCCAACTCTTAAGTGGTTCTGGCATCGAGAAGATGGGAGACCGTCTCAGAGATAATTCATTTCAGGGATTTAGCTGCATTCCCTACTAGAGAAAATATGATCTAACAAACAGGAATATGGAGAAGCTTAAATGTAACAACACGTAAACTGCTTAGCATACTTCCTAACCCATAATAAATATGCAGTAAATGTTATGTATTTTAAGTGAAAAAAAATCATAAAAATATGCATATTTCTCTAGAGTTATATATTAAGAAGGGGGCTTCCCAGGTGGCTCAGTGGTAAAGAATTCACCTGCTAAGGCAGGAGAGGTAAGAGACGCAGGTTTGATTCCTAGGTCATGAAGATCCCCTGGAGGAGGAAATGGCAACCCACTCCAGTACTCTTGCCTGGAGAATCCCATGGGCAGAAGAGCTTAGCAGGCTATAGTCCATGGGGTTGCAAAGAGTTGGACACAACTGAGTGACTGAGTCTGCACTCATGTGTGTGAAGAAGGATGGCTATTTGGGTATCAGAAGTGACAAATAATTAATACTTTGGTATTTTTAAAAGTGATGAAACAAGCTATGATTTGACCATATTGCTTAGTTCAGTAAAAGAAAAAATACATAACCAGAAATAAAACGTACAATAAGGTTGTTCAGAGAATACTTTTAAAATTTTGTGTACTTACAATACAGGGAGTTATAATGCTCATAAAATAGTTTTACCTGCATCAGAATATGACTAATTTTTCTTCTTAGAGCAAACTATTTTACGGATACTAGTCTTAAATCAGGCATCGATCTTGCTCCCCAGGTGACATTTTGCAATACCTAGAGACAGGCTCCCTATAGCCCTGGCAGAGAGTTTGTTGTTCAGTTGCTAAGTCCTGTCTGACTCTTTGCAGCTCCATGGACTGCAGCACGCCAGGCTTCTCTCTCCTTTACCGTCTCCCAGAGGATGTTCAAACTTATGTCGATTGAGTCAATGATGCCATATCCTCTGCTGCCCTCTTCTTTGCCTTCTTCAGCAGAGAATTATATGGCTTCAAATATCAATAGTGCCAACACTGAGACTCTCATCTTAAAGTGGTTCTTGTTTCTATTTACTTTTAGATAGTAAATAGTAAACTAGTAGTAAAGTAGTAAATAGTTTGTTTCTATTTACTTTTTAAAATAGTGAAGTATTGTTGATTTACAGTAATTAGTTTCAGGTGCACAATATAATGATTCAATATTTTTATAGATTGGGGCTTCCTAGGTGGCTCAGTTGGAGAAGGCAATGGAAAGCCACTCCAGTGTTCTTGCCTGGAGAATCCCAGGGATGGCGGGGCCTGGTGGGCTGCTGTCTATGAGGTCACACAGAATCAGACACCACTGAAGCGACTTAGCAGCAGCAGGTGGTTCAGTGGTAAAGAATGATTGTGCCAGTGCAGTAAGACATGGATTTGATCCCCGGGTCAGGAAGATCCCCTGGAAGTTCAGTTCAGTTCAGTTGCTCAGTCCAGTCTGACTCTTTGAGACCCCATGAATCGCAGCACACCAGGCCTCCCTGTCCATCACCAACTCTCGGAGTCTACTCAAACTCATGTCCATTGAGTCGGTGATGCCATCCAGCCATCTCATCCTCTGTTGTCCCCTTCTCCTCCTGCCCTGAATCCCTCCCAGCATCAGAGTCTTTTCCAATGAGTCAACTCTCCACATGAAGTGGCCAAAGTATTGGAATTTCAGCTTCAGCATCAGTCCTTCCAAAGAACACCCAGGACTAATCATATTTAGAATGGACTAGTTGGATCTCCTTGCAGTCCAAGGGACTCTCAAGAGTCTTTTTCAGCGCTCAGCTTTCTTCACAGTCCAACTCTCACATCCATACATGACCACTGGAAAAACTATAGCCTTGACTTAGACGGACCTCTGTTGGTTATCTAGGCTGATCATAACTTTCCTTCCAAGGAGTAAACGTCTTTTAATTTCACGGCTGCTATCACATTCTGCAGTGATTTTGGAGCCCCCAAAAATGAAGTCTGACATTGTTTCCACTGTTTCCCCATCTATTTGCCATGAAGTGAT
>SJYX01001104.1:0-37637 GCA_006410675.1 Oreotragus oreotragus | reverse complement strand
TCTGCTCCACTCCAAGGCCGAAGCCCACAGGACAGAGCATGGATTAAGTAGAGCTTGAAGGCACATCTGGTGCTTAGAAAGGCAGATTCCTGTTTTTATTAGAAAATAACCCCTCGCATTGATACTGCACTATAGAATTTACAAAACATTTTCATACATGTCATAATATTTGATCCACACAACACCTTAATGAGATAGAGCAAAAATTACCCTCTCCATCTCTTTTCTTGAGTTTAGAAACTTAATACCATCAGCCAAAGAAATGTTTGCTGAATCGAAAGCAAGTGAAATTTACCTCAATATAAAGGACATCTCTTGGGACCCGCTATAAAATGGTGCAGTTGGTTGGGATGACTGGTAAGACCTTTTCCAGCTGAGATACAGGAGTCATTTTGTGATTTTACCAGTGAATAAATTAAAAGTCTTTGGTTACTACAGACTGGGGACTATGAGTTCTGGCTATGAAATGTGAGATTTTGGGGTAGGAGGTAGTGGTTTTGACCCAAACCCTTCTTCCCCAGCCCCTGGATCTTAGGGTTGGCTTAGTAAGCACACAATACCCTCCCCCAACAGACTACAGGTACACCCCTCCTCATCACTTTCCTCTGACGCTGGAAGGGGCTGGCACCTGGGCTGACGCTCTTTCCTCTCCCCACAGGCTGTCTACAAGGCCTGGCTGTGCTCAGAATACTTCAGCGTGACCCAGCAGGAATGCCAGCGCTGGGTGCCCTGCAAGCAATACTGCCTGGAGGTGCAGACCCGGTGCCCCTTTATCCTCCCTGACAATGAGGAAATGGTATACGGAGGGCTCCCTGGCTTTATCTGTACAGGTAAAGACAGGGCCCTGGGAGAGGGCGGAGGCTGGGGGCCCAAGGCAGGCACCAGGTTAGGCCTGTGGTCGGGGAGGACAACAGGGAAGTTGGGTTAGGGGAAGGTTAGTGGCTGCCGGAGTGGGTAATGAGGTCCCAGGTGGGGATGGGATGAAGTAGAATAGGACCAGGGAGTTATCCAAGAGAAACTATCTGGGGTCCCTGGGAGATAGTGCCCAGCAAGGGACGGTACTAAGGGACCAGGGGAAGAGTCTTGGGCAGGACTGCCAGAGCAGCCCCAGCTTTGACAGTCACCTCTCAGAAAGGCATAGCCAGCAGCCCCCTTAGCACCCCACCCTGCCTTCCTTATCCATTGGCAGGGTTGCTGGATGCTTCACCGAGGCGGCCAGAAACCAAGTGCTGTGACGCGCAGTGGGTCTCCTGTGAGTCGGAGAAGAAGAAGTTCGAGGAGTCTGAAGCCCCCAAAACCCACCACCAGCAATTCCACCACTCTTATTTCCACCACTACCACCCCCACCATGAGCCCCCAGGCCGTCTCGGCCACAAGCCCTCCCTGCTGCCGGTTTCTGGGGGCTCCCGCCTCAGCCCCAGCAGGATCCGGCTCTACATCCTTGTCCTCGTGCTCCTGCATACCATGGTGTCCTTCTCCAGCAGCCAGAGTGGTGGGGGACCAGGCCTGGAGGCACTGCCTGCCCTAGACGAGGGCCTGGCTCGGGAAGAGTGACCGCAGGGAGGGAGATCAGACCTCCACCACGCACCGACATCAACTCCAGCCCCCACCCCCCCGGGGGAGGGGGAGGGGGCCCCTCCCATGGGAGGTGTAGGACCAGGTGGGGGGCGGGGGAAATGGGGGATCACACATCACCCCCGACCAACCCCCACCCCAAAAGCAGCTCCAACAGAGCCGCCAAAGGGCCCCAGGAAACTGCAAAACTCATCCGGGAGAAAAAGGCAGGAGCGGCAGGTGCCCCCCCAGGCTCCATATATGGAACTTAGCCAAAAGAAAAGGGCGGGGGCTGGAAATGCCCACCCCTACTGAGAGCCCTGACCCCAGGGAAGAAGGCTGCTTATCTGGTCTTGGCCCTGCAGGGAATGTTGGGGGGCACAGAGGGGAGAAACTCTTTTCCCCCTCTGCATTCCTTTTGTTGCCACGATCCTTAATTCCCTCCTGCCCATACTCCTACAGGCAATGGCAGACGATGCAGTGGCCTTCCTCACGCTCCAGCGCCCCTTGTCCCATGGCAGGGGTGGGGGGTGGCCGCCACAGGGAAGGACCAGGCTGGGACAAGAGGTGTATGCAGTTGCAGCTAGGTCGGGGCCCTAGTTAAGCTGTGCCCCAGCACCCTAGGTGATAGGAATAGTGGAGGGCAGGAGTGGAGAGGAGAGAGGAACACGGAGGGCTTAAAAAGATGGCTAAATAGCCTGTCGCCACCTGGCCCTGGGGAAGCAGATGATCAGTGTTGAGGCAGGCTCAAGGACACCGCCCCAAATCAGAAAAGGTCACAAAAGGAGCCCTCTGGGGAAAGAGCACAGGGACTGGGGTCATGGGCCTTGAAACAGAAGGCTGAGGGCACACGGTCAGACTGCCGCTGTCTGAAGGGCCATATCTTACAGAAGGTGCACATACTCCCAAGGGCCACTCTTGCCCTGGAGATCTTGGCCTTGGGGCCAAAGATGTTTCCATTTCTGATCTCCACGGGGAGGAGGGACTTAAGCCCAAGAGGGTCAGGCCTGGCCTGGGTCCCCAAACTCCCCCAACTCATCCTAGCCCAGGCCTCCATGAAGGAAACCCTGGCGGTGTGGCCCCAGGGCTTTCCAGAGATGAGCCTCCCCATCCCCAGCCTGTCCCCATTCCCAGCCTACCAAAGAGTATTTATCCCTTCCAATCCCTAACCCCATGAGTTACTATCCTAATTGTGGAACCACCAGACTGCTCCTCACCCTATAGCGGGGTCCCCTAATCCAGCCACCCTTGCCCCTTGCTGGAGAAAGTCTAGAAACTGACAAGAGGACCCACTGGATAAAGACAATGTGCTGTGGTCCCTTGGCCAAGAGACTTGAAGTGTTTAGTCAGCTACAGTGCTGCACGAGAGAAGAGGCCTGCAGAGACCCTTGGGGGCCATCAGCCTCGTGCTGATCTCCTGGGAGTGGAAGGCCTGGGACATCTACAAACCAACAGGCACAGACAAAAAAGGGAGGCATAACTATGTTTCTGGGACAGGCCAGGTGGCTTTCAGTGCTGGAAGGGCCTGTGTCTGGGATGAGATGCCAGTGAGTTAGGTGAGGGGTCGGGGGTGGTGGAACTGGAGCTGCAGTAGGCAAAACCAAGAGAGGGATAGCTGGAATTGGTTGGCTGAGGGATAAATAAGAGACCTCAGTAGTAGAGAGGGAATCATTCAGGGGCCTCAGCAGGGTCCCCAAATAGGCTTTGTGAGACTGCAGAGCCCTCCCATGCCAGGTTTCTCATTTCTCACAGCGTGTCCCTCCACCCACCCCCTACCTGTCTCTTATACACATCTAGATGTGTATAAGAGACAGCCCCCAGCCCTGTGCCCGGCCCACACACTCCCTGTTCGGCCTTCAGCATTCCAGGCCTAGCCACATACCCCATCCCTAGAGTGCTCTTTTCAGCTGGGGAGGGTAAGAGGTGCTGGCTCCTTTCCAGAGATGCTTCTGTAGACGTGAGAGACCCTAGGTACTGCCTTCTAATTCCTACATCCTCAAGAGGGGAAAAGGGACTGGGAAGTAAAGGGGGGGCTTTAAGGCCCCGGGAAATGGACTCTTGGAGACTTCCACCCCTTCTTCCCCCTCACCAAGTGCCCAGGAGACCCCTGGCTCAGACCAGCCCAGGGCCTTGCCCAGTGGCAGGGAAAAGGGGCACCTCACTCCACTTCGAAGTCATTTGACTGTCCCCATCCACCCCACTGCCCAGACCTTCCGCCACCCCTGCAGCTGCCTCTGCCCTTCGTCACAGGCAGCGGAGCTGGGCAGCTTTCTTACGCCATTTTCTACACTGTGCTTCATGAGTAGGACTTTCTTGCACTAGTTCCTATGACTGAGTCTCCAAGTCGGATTCCTAGTGGCCCCATCCCTTCCTCCCCCACCTGGCTATGATTCACTTGTTGCCCTACCCCTGCCTCTGTGTTTCGGTGAGAGTCTGTGTACTGCTTTCTGTTTTGTTGCATTGTGGGGCAGAGGCCTCTCTGCTCTTGTTTAACCCCATAAAGAAATAAATGGTAAAGAGTTGATGATAACCCTCCCTTCATGGTTTTGTTCCATGACGTCAAAATTGCCGGAGGAAAAAGTCTATGACTTGGAGAGGAGGCGGGACCAGGAGACGCTGACCCCTCTGCCCCACTGCTTGTTGGCTTAAGTCTCAGAAGAAAAAGAGTAACCTCTGTAGCAGGCCATTCTAGAGAAGGGAGTCCAAATTCAACCTCCAGCAGGGATCAGGCAGAAAAGTGTGAGCGAAGGAAGTGGGCCAGGCTGGGCTGAAGTACAGACACCAAGGCTGGAAGTGGTGACAAGTGCAGGGTGCAGGCATCTACATGGACAGCTCAAGTCAAGGGCTGACTTGTGGGAATATGGGCCCAATGATGACAGCTCATCTCATTCTTCAAGGGATATCAAGACTTGAGATTTTTATGTGAAGCCTTGAATGTTGAAATGTTGGCTCAAGTCTAAAACAAACAACCCACATACCTCTCTGTGGGCTAAATATGCAGGCCCCGCATGGCCTAGGGACTGGCAGTTTGTCACCTTCATGGCAGCCTTTGTTCCTAGTCTCCCAGCCTCATCTCTCCCGCACCACCTCACCAGGCCCATCTTCCCACCCCAGGTGGGAAAGTGCTCAGGTAGCAGAGGAGAGGCAGCGGACAGAGCCCTCCCCCACAGCCACATTCTCTCACACCCGGGCCAGGGGAGAGTGCGACCTGGGGGAGAGTCTTGATGTCCTCACTGAGCTGCCGAATTTCTTCACCGAGAAAACCCAAGTCCCCCAACTCCCCCCAGAAAGCAGCAGAGCACGGAGTTTAGGGCGCAGTCTCTGGACTCGGAGTTCACAACTTGGCATGAGCTCCTCGACTTCCTTGAGCCTTAGTGTCCTTATCTAGCCGGGTTATTGTGAGAGTTAGATGACAGATATCAAGGGCTCTGCACAACAGCTGGCATGAAGCAGCTGCTGAACTATGGGTCACTATTATTGTCATCAGTCTCACTCTTTCAGCTCTTCCCTTGACCTCCGCCTAAAACAGTCACCAAGCTCTGTCAGCTCTTCCGGTGTGGTGTGTCAAATCCACCCCCTCTCCCACCCCTGCCTGCCCGCTTAGCCACTTCAGGCCCTCTGCAACTTTTGCCTGGTCTACTACAATACCTCCCAACTAATCTCTTGTTCAATTGCTCCGATTCTGATCCATCTTCCCCAGCACTACATGCTTTGGCACTTAAGAGGCACACTATAAATATTTTGTGAAAGAACTGCTGTGGTAAAGTACACATCTAATCTTCCCAAAGGACATGTTACATCTATGATCAAAAACATCAGATGGCTCCACATTGCCTGTAGAATCAAGTTCAAACTTCCCAGCAAGACTTTCAAGGCTCTTTGGATTCTGATTCCCATCCAACCAGTCTGAGACTGTCAAACACTCCCATCCCATACACCTTTCACTGAATGAGCTCTGCACCGTCTCACCTCTTGTCCTTGGCTCACATGGTTTCTTCTGACCAGGATGTCTTCACTCCATCTCTACCCATCACTGCCTTAGCTAGTTTTCAAAGTCCAGCTCAAATGCCACCTCTGCTACAAAGATTTCCTTATTGCCCTTCTCCCAGGCTAAACACTTCTCCTCTTCTGTACTTCTACACCACTTTGTACCTGAATCATGGTGCCTATCACATCCTGCCTGTGTCAACTTAGTCATTCTTTCATTCAAAACATACCTATCAAGGAATTACTATAAGTCAAGCACCATGCTATGTGCTGGGAATACAGCAGTAACAAGACATAGACATGTTATTGGTCCACAAGATAACATGATGTCATGTGCTCAGCAACTTACTATAACATTCAAGTTTTTGTCTCGCCACATGTCCATGAGGGAGCCAGGCTCTCATGACCGAAGCACAGGAAAGTAAGGCAAGGGACTGGGGGAGGCTATGTACCCACAGTGCCAAGAGAGTGAAGGCACAACGGCTTTGCCAAAGAAGTGACCCTCCCAGCCCCCCCAGCACTTTGACTCCTGGATTTTGCCCTGCAGCTGCTGCTTCACCCTGGGCCTGGGCCCTGGCGTGCTCCCTTCAGGGCAGTCCAACTGCAGGCGGCCTCGGTCTCGTAGAGTCTCAGCCCGTGCAGGAGAGGCGGCAGCAGCCACACCCTTGGCCATGCTGCAGAATCACCTGCAGTTTCCACCCTGGTCTCACCAGCAGAGATTCGGATTGAATCAGTCCAGCTTGGGGTCCGGGCTTCAGTATTGTTTAACAAACTCTACAGGAGGCTCTAATGTGCAGCCAGGCATGCCAATCACAGGATGAAGAGATGATTGGGGCTACATGAAGTCCTTGTTCTTCTCGAATAAGTGGTGCTAGAAAAAGGCCTCTTACAATGAGTCCATTTGAAGTGGGGACCAATATTTCACAACAGAGAGGGGGAAAAGGAAGAAAGGGTTTGACTGTGACTTTATCTTGAAAAATAGAATGAAAAGGTGAGAAACATTTTTATTTAAATTTTAGAAGTGTAAATAATTGCAAATATGCACTAATTCTTTGACCAAAGAATGAATCAATCATTGGGGGATGACAGTCTTCTTGACCAAAGCGCATGACAATACAATATTGACTTTTGCCACACAATCATAAAGTTTTGTTTTGTTTTTCCAAAATTAAAGAGCTTCTTCAGTTATCCCTAGGACCTCCTGTAATCCTTTATGAGTTAAATCATTCTCTTTGAAGCCTTGATCCTGTCATTACCCAGGTCAATTTTCTTTTCTGACAGTGGTAGTGACTGGTTTATCTCTGCCAAATCCCATTTTCAAGGACTTTACATGACTTTAGAGATTGTCTTCTATGTCACTCTCATTGTCTTCATGAAACCCTGAATCTTTTTCAAGACCTGCAGTTTCACTCTGAAATTTATTAGCATTGCATAATACTAGCAATTAACAAGAGGCTGAAAAAGACCTTAACATAATGGGTTTGGATAAACAGTATTAGGCTATGAAATGGGGGCAGAGGGACTTATGTGTAGGACTCAATTAGTGAATATTTAGTGCTAATAATGACTTTACCTTTCATAAAGTCACTTTTTTGGACTTTTTAAAAAACTTTTTTATATTATTTTTATTTTTTATTTTTCATTTACATTTAATATCCTAGCCTTTGTTTGCCTACATATGTTTTTGTTTTTTTTACTTTACAACATTGTATTGGTTTTGCCATACATCAACATGAATCCGCCACGGGTGTACACGTGTTCCCAGATCTACTTATCTCTAACATGAATGGATAGGGTTAGATGTTTTTATAGAAACTAAATAAAATTTTTAAAAAATTAAATAAACTAGCATATGAAGTAGTATATGTGATAGCATTAAGTACAGTGTCTGGTGCAGAGGAAGAACTCATAATCCCTGCTTTTCCTTCCCTCCAAAAACATTCTTAGATTCTTTTAGAAGACACCGAGGGACAAAGAAGGAAAAAGGGAGAAATGCATCAGAGTAACTAGAAAGGAGACCCAGAACTTCTGCCCTAGGCCAAAGTTTCGACCTTACTATGATTCCTTCCTGTCACATTCTCTGCGGAGGGTCACAGAGATCTAGTCACTAAACACTGAGCACTGATTACACTGTTTAGGGGTGTAGAGTGGGAGTCCAAAGATCACTCAGATAGGGAAAGTGCCCTCAGGAAACTTCTGGGTTGGTCAGGAAGAAAACACATGAACTGAAATCACTCAAAAATACCTCTAGGTACATATTCACAATGGAGTATTACTCAGCCATTAAAAAGAATACATTTGAATCAGTTCCAATGAGGTGGATGAAACTGGAGCTGATTATACAGAGTGAAGCAAGCCAGAAAGAAAAACACCAATACAGTGTACTAACACATATATATGGAATTTAGAAAGATGGTAACGATAACCCTGTATGCGAGACAGCAAAAGAGACACAGATGTATAGAACAGTTTTGGACTCTGTGGGAGAGGGAGAGGGTGGGATGATTTGAGAGAAAGGCATTGAAACATGTATAATATCATATAAGAAATGAATCACCAGTCCAGGTTCGATGCAGGGTGCAGGATACTTGGGGCTGGTGCACTGGGATGACCTGGAGGGATGGTACGGGGAGGGAGGTAGGAGGGGGGTTCAGGATGGGGAACACGTGTACACCCATGGAGGATGCATGTTGATGTGTGGCAAAACCAATTCAATATTGTAAAGTAAAATAATAATAATAAAATACCTCTAGAAGAAAACAAAAACAAAAAAAGACCAAAAAAAAAAACAAACCTCTAGAATCTATGACAATTTCTCCCACCCGCATTGTCACCACTTAGACCAGGCCACCATCAACTCTCTTCTGGACCATTGCAATGACTTCCTAACTGGTCTCCCTGCTTCCACCTTTGCATCCCACACCCCCACATACACACATAGTCCACCCATAGAGATCTTCCAAAAATGCAAATCAGATCATGTCTTTCCCCTGCTAAAACCTTCCAGTAGTTTCCCACCTTGATCGATGGGAAGCCCCTTACCACGGCCCTCAGGGCCCTGCATACCCTGTCGCTTGCCTACCTCCAATCCCCCAGCACACTCCCTTTGGTATCCTTCAGTCACTGTGCCTCATTTCTTTTCCTCTGATACACTAAGCCTGTTTCCGTCTCAAGACCTTTCTATGTGTCCTTCCTCAGCCTGAAATGTTCTTCCCTTAAATTTTTGCATTACTGACTCTTCCTTGTTATCAGATCTAAGCTCACACGTCACTTTCTCAGAAAGGCCTTTCCTGACTCTTCTAGGTATGGTACTGCCCTTCTTGCCCCCAGATACTGCATCATACCACTTGTTTCTCCGTGATCAAGTGCTAGTAACTATTTGAAATGATCTTGTTTATACATCATCTCTCTTGTTCATACATCATCTCTCTTGTTCATTGCCTCTCTTCATTTGAACGTAAGCTCTGAGTAAACAAGAGTTTTCTGTCTGCTCCCTGCCTCCCCAGTGCCTTAGAAAAGCTTCACTGCCTGAATGGATGTTGATGCAGGTGAGTGGTTCATCTGGGTAAGAGTGAGTGGTGCTTGAATGTGTGGAGTGGATGGCAAGAGATGAAGACTGAAACACAGCCTGAGGTCAAAATATGGAAGGTCTTGAAGGTCACGCTAAGAAGTGTGAACTTTATACGAGGGCCCACGAGGACCATGGAAGATGGTTGAGATTAAGAGGAGTATTATTATCAGCTGACCTGAAGAAAGATTCACTTAGTGCCACCTGCCGGGTGGATTGGTGAGCGAAGCGAATGGGGGCCCTGGTCCACTCAGCTCCCCCCACTCTTCTGGGGCCACTCAAGAGCCCTAACTGCCGTTCCCCGACACTGGCCGCTGGGTGGCGCTGTGGCTCCTCCTACCCGGGCAGGAGGCGCCAGGGAGGCGGAGGCGCAACCGCCGAACCGGGCCTTGGCGCGGGGGGTCCGTCGGCGCCTGCCCAGCGGGCTCTTCCTAGTCCGCCTAGTTCTCCCTCCTCCGCGCTGCTCCACGTCCAGGCCCGTCCCGCCCCAGCCCCCACCCTCACCCCCATTCCACCTCCACCCCAGCCCCGGGGGGCCCCTCTGCCTCTGGCGCTCCTCGGCTTTCCGACCCGCCAGGCCAAAGTGGGGCCAGAGGCGGGCGGGCCAGAGGCTGGGGGCCGAGCGGAACGCAGGGACCCGTGAGGTCCCGGGGCGCCCGCCCTTTTCAGCCCAATCGGTCTTCAAGTCTCCCTGGACCCCAGGGACGAGATAGAGCCACCTCCCTGAGCTGCCCCGCCACCCAGTCCAGCCAGACCCCAATTAAAGCGATTTCAGGGATGCAGGGATAGCCTTTTGTTGAAAAGAGGCCCCAGCTATGAAAGGGCCAAGTCCTCGTTTGTGTGAACAGCCCTCCTTTACCTCTCGGGCCCCTGAAACTAGAAATCATTCATCCGGGACTCCTCCTTTGGCCCCTTCTACTCCCCTACTATAGGCCCAGGTATCTGACAACTCTATGTATATTATATATCCTAAACTGATCCTGCCATCCTTGTCTGCCCAGTGCATCATTACCTCCCAACAGGCCTCCCTGCCTCCAGCCTCCTGCCCCTGCAGCCCAGACTTCTTGCACAGGACTAGGAGCCTCCTGGAGCACCAGTCTGGCATCCTGCCCATGTAATGGCTCCCATTGCTTAGAAAAATGGAAAGCTGGCGCTCAAGACCCTCCACTGACCTCACTATTTTGGCCTCTCCTCAACTTACATCTAGAGTAAAAGCCCTACCCCTGGTATGCTGCCCTGAGTTGAAGAGGAGCTAGAAGGGAAAGTGAACACAGTGGAAGGCTCTGTGGGGCTCTGTACGGGGCTCCGTAGGCATCTGTTTGAACAGCTTTAACTCATGATCACACTGTCACAGCTGGAGAGATGCAGAGAATGGAGCACCTGCCTCCCCTAGAGCAGCAGTCCCCAAACTTTTTGGCACCAGGGACTGATTTCATGGAAGATAATTTTTTTCCATGGAGCAGGGGTGGAGGGGGATGGTTTGGGGATGATTCAAGTGCATTATAGTTATTGTGCACTTTATTTCCATTATTATTACATCAGCTCCCCCTCAGATCATCAGGCATTAGAAACTAGAGGCTGAGAACCACTGCCCTAAAGCATAAGAACATATCCGTGTTTATTCCTTGGCTCCCTCTCTTTGTCTCCTTCATCCCATGGATCTGTTCTACTCTCCTGCCATCTCCCTGTCTCCCTTCCCAACCACATTGCCCACTCCTTTATGCCCCCTCTTGCTGGCCCATGAGGTTCTTTCTCAACAAGGGCACACCATCCTTTCACAAAGTGGTTGATGACATGCATGACCAGGCTTCCCTACGATGTGCAGTCTCACTTTCAGCAGTTTCTTCTTGAGTAACTTAATATTCACAGATGCTAAGGCTACAGGTAGCTCTTCGTGAGTAAAGGCCAGAGATGCCTATATTGAATTTAGCCTTGTTGAACCAGGCACATAAACATGGGAATTAACAAGGAAAAGCATACAAGTGAACAGGAAAATTGGCAAAGGTGGATGTATTGGCAAACAAAGCACTGATGTTTAATTCTAGGCTGCCCTGTGCCCTTGAAATCTGTGCCCAGAGTTAGATATGGCTCATTTATGGTCTTAAAAGTGGCCTGATAGATGAAAGAGCTTGGGATCAAAAACACAATCCTGAGAAGGGTGGAATAAGAGGAGGCAGCTCATCTTCCCTGACTGCATCTCAGGGTAGCTTCCCCAAAGAAAAGACAGCTTTCTGTTCCCCAAACAAGCTCTACGGCTAAGAATACCCTCTTCCATTTGCACTGAACATGTACACAGTGTCTTGTGCTCCTCACAATAACTTTGTACAACAGGGATTGTCATTTTGAGTTTACAGATGAAGAAACCGAGTCTCAGAGAGGCTACAAGCCCCACCCTCACACCTACCATCCCCCAAAGAAAGAAAACCATAAATAAAATGAAGAGCAAAAGGCCAGGTCTAGAAGCCAAGAATTCCATCTCCCAAACCAGTGCCAGCACCCTTTTACCCACCGTTTGGTGACCTATGGAGGACCCAAAGTTAAGCCAGCCGGCCCAGGCCCTGGACCATCACTTTGTTTTCAAGAGTGGTTGAAAATGCAGGCAGTGTGAGTGAAGTAGAGGAAGGGGCTTTTACCTGGACCCTGGGCTGTGCTGACACCCACCCTGGCTCTGAACATTAAGGTTTACAGGACCAACAAAGCAAGAACCAGCCTTGCCAGACAGCCTCTAAAGCCAAGGTCTGCAATCAGAGGCTTCCAAAGACATTTTGTTCAGTTTGGCAGTGTTGGTCTGTGTGGTGCTTAAATGTGACTTTGGTTCCCTCAATAAGAGGTTTAATAAGAATGTTAAATGAAAGTTCAGTGAGAAGATAGTCATTAAGAGCATGGCCCGGGTTTGCCTCCTGACTCTGCCCCTTGTTCTGTATTACTCTGGGAAGGTTACTTAAAACTCTCTGTGCCTCCACTTTGCTCATCTGTGAAATGGAGACACACCATAGCCCTCCGCCTCATAGATCTACAGCAATTTTTGAGTTAGGATATCTAAAGCACCTAGAACAGTGCCTGATATATAGCAAGTGCTATATACATGCTTGCTGTTACTATTACTATTTTTATTGTCTATAAATTGAGGCATGTTCACATAAAATCCATATTTCTCTCTTCTTAAAATGTCAGCACTTCTGATAGTACTGGGCCTCCATTGCCTGCTGGAACAGAATTGGCCCTCTTCAGATGGAGTGCACCGTTGCTTAGTAAACTACTTGGCAAAGTCACTACTACAGTCATTATTCCACGTCCAAGTGTATTTAAGTTAGTTTCACTCTGCTCCTTCCTGCCTGGGCCACCTCATCTACTCTGGTTGGCTTGGCTTTACTCAACGTCTGTGGAGTCCAGGTTTGGGCTGCTTCCTTGGCACCTAGAAGTGAAGCCTTCTGAGCATTTCAGCTGAAGTGAAAACGGGCTGGCAAGAGCAGTGATCAGAAGACCAGGACTTAAAAACCATACTTCTCCAAAAGCGTTTCTCCCAGTCATCTGGGGGAGGGCAGCTCCAAAGTGGGCAGAGTGCCTGCATCTGAGTACCCTCCCAACCAAGGCACCCCTCCTTTACCCAACCAAAGGTCCCCAGTTCGATCCAACAGACTTCTTTCTTTTACCTTTTTCTCTTTCAAAAGTTTGCGTGAAGCCCTGGGCCAGTGTAAAGGTCTGGAGGTACTGGAGAAGCAAGGTAAAGGAGACAGAGCACCTGGCTTCTAGAGACTCATAGTATAGATTCTGAAAAAGTCTGAGTTGGAAGGACTCTGGAGGGTTAACTGAGGTGATGATGGCTTTCCCTCAGAGTTCTGTGCAGGCCTCAGGCCTTAGAGATGTGCTTTAGGTGTTCCACAAACATTGGATGTGTTGGTAGATATCAGACAGGAACCCTTTATTTCAAATAACTAATTTAATCAAAATTGAGATGAATTTGAACTCAATAAAAAAGTGGGAAAGTGAGGAAAGTGTTAATTCTTTAGTTGCATATGACTCTGCGATCCCGTGGACTGTAGCCTTCCAGGCTCCTCTGTCCATGGGATTCTCCAGGCAAGAATACAGGAGTAGGTAGCCATTCCCTTCTTCAGGGGATCTTCTCGACCCAGGGATCAAACTCAGGTTTCCTGCATTGCAGATTCTCTGCTGACTAAGCCAACCAGGAAGCCCATTAAACACATTTTTATTCACAAAGCGCTGCTTTGATCTGTTTTACATAGTAGGGTTCTGTGTAAGAGTTCATGAAAAGTGGGAAGGTTCAGCTGATTTAAAAGGTTCTTGCCTGACAGAAAAGGAAATAGATCCAGAGGAAAGGAAAAGACTTACCTAAGGTCACTCAGCCTGGTCCAGAAGCAGGGCCCCCTGCCAACCAGTACTAGGTGATGCCTACTATAAGCATGGAATACAATTTAAGAATTGCATTGGGTTAGGAGCATCATCGGAGAAGGCAACGGCATCCCACTCCAGTACTCTTGCCTGGAAAATCCCATGGACGGAGGAGCCTGGTAGGCTACAGTCCTTGGGGTCACTAAGAGTCAGACATGACTGAGTGACTTCACTTTTTCTTTTCACCTTCATGCATTGGAGAAGGAAATGGCAACCCACTCCAGTGTTCTTGCCTGGAGGATCCCAGGGACGGGGGAGCCTGGTGAGCTGCCGTCTATGGGGTCGCACAGAGTCAGACACGACTAAAGCGACTTAGCAGCAGTAGCAGCAGGAGCGTCATTCCCTGTGGGATCTTAGCATGGCTAGAACAGATCATGGCTCCAGGACACTTTGGAGCTCAACCATTTTCTCCATCATATGACTTACTTATGGGGTCTGAGCATTCGACAGGCCCCAGGTGTAGGCTTCTTTCTGTCCGAGGCACCACCCTCCTGCTTGCTCTGTTTTCCGGGGCATCCTGAGGTTCCTTCAAGCCCGAGCCTGGGCTAGGAAAGCCAAAGCTTATTACTTGCTCAGTATAGCTTGACTCCCAAAGGCTGGATCCGAGCGCTGAGCCTCTGGCCCACCCTTCAGTGGATCTTGCAGCCCTTGCCATGTTCCTGCTCGTTCCACACCCTTCCTCCCAGGCGTTGGACCCCTTCAACGCTCACTTGCTGGCAGACATTCCTATGGACCCTCCCCTTTAGTCACCACTCCCCCTGAAACCACTACTGCTGCCTCAGACCTCCTGCCTTTTATCTTGCCCCAGAAGCTGAGCCCTCTGGTCCCTTAATTGTTTGGGTTGTGCTTTTCTGAACTCACTCCAATTGAGCTCTATAAATTGAAGATAATTGGACTGTCTCGTTCAGGTTATGAGTCCCTGGGGCAGTGTCTTCTGGGTCTGGTACAGCCCTGCCCAGAAAGGGTGGGAGCCAAGGGGAGGGGCACAGGGGAGATCAGCCTAGGGGTCTGGCTCAAACCCCTGGGGAGAAAGCAGAGGGTCAAGGTACAGACATTCCTCCACCTGCTAAGCTTTGGAGCCTCAATATGCTTGCCCTGTTCCTCCCAGACCAGTAACTGTGTGAGAGGCCAACCCTTTACCAACAATAATGTTGGCAGCAGTTGTGTGGTATATGAAATTATTTTTCAAATACTGTCCAAGGAGTTCTAAAATTCTACACAAAAGATCCTCCTTGGAGGACTCCTGAGTGAGTCACCAGTGAAGAAGTAGAAGCTTATAGGAGGAAACCCAGATTGAGAAGAACCCTGGGCAACTTGCCCCTCAGTGAAAGGGCTCCGTTCCATACAATAACACCTCCCCAGGTAAGTTGATGCTGCCACCTATTTGGAAGGTTGACTTGGCTACATTCAAGGTATCCAGGGATATAGGATTTATTGTTGCTCTAAGAGGTGGTGACAGTAAGGATTGAGGGGCTAAAATGATAATGTTTTGCTCTGCACTCATGGCTCCCTTTCTGCCCATCATCTCATGATGTCATGCTGTCATGATACTGCTGTGAGTCAGGACACATCCTAGAGCAGCCCTCTGGCCGTTATCCTTGGATGTGGGACATGCTCACTCCCCACCACTACCAAGGCCGCGCTCCAATGGCTCATCCCCTTGCACTTCCCACTGTGTCAAAAACTTTCCATTGCTGTCCAGTTCCTGAAGGTAAGAGAACCCACATCATATCTTCAGAGCCTGGCACAAAGTAAATGTCTGTTGAATAAATGAATGTGAGTTAATGAATGCAGAATTATGGTCTGAATTCTTCCATGCTTTGCACCTCGACAGAATCTATCTCCTTCCTTCCTTTGTGTGTTTAACATCATAGCATTTCCTCAGAGGAAGTGACAAGGGGAGGTATATTGCCTGTCCTCTTGTCTCCAGTTGAGACTGTATCTATATGCTCCCAAGTAGAAGGTCTTTTAGGGTTTCCACGGCTGAAAGGGAAGCAGCTAGGCTATGGTTGAAAGAGCACTCAAGCTCAGAATCAGAAGCCCTGTTATGAGATCATTGTTCTTGCACTCACTAGCTAGAACTAAATTGCAAGAGAAGAAATGAGGCTGAAAAGTAGGAATAGGCTTTGTGCATCACTTGAGAGAGATTTTGGACCTCCATTCATTCAACAAAACTTTACTGAAGATCTAATCTCTCTGAGCGCTGTGTGAAGCAATCATTGAGGAGCAAGACAACAGACAAGGGGACCAATTAGAAGGCCATATCATTAGTTATGGCAAAATGTAAAGATTGAAAGTGGTAGCCCTGGAGAAGGAAATGGCAACCCACTCTAGTATTCTTGCCTGGAAAATCCCATGGACAGAGGAGCCTGGTGGGCTACAGTCCATGGGGTAGCAAAGAGTCAGACAGTCATACTTAGTGAAATGTCAGACAGAGGAGGAGAAATATTGTATGGCATTCCTTATATGCAGAATCTAAAAAGCAATTATACAAATAAACTTATTTAAAAAAAAAAAAAAAAAAGAAAGAAAGAAAGTGGTAGCAGCAGAGAGCAGTAGAAACACTGAAGAGCTATTTAGGAAGTAGAATTGATAGGATTTGAGGGACAGAGGGCAGTCTAGGCAACTACACTACACCTGGGTTTTTGTTGTGAGAGACTTAGTGGATAATAGTATCACCAATAAACCTGAGAAACAATGGGCTCTGGTTTCATAGTTTGATGGGAGAAGACTCAGGGAAGTTAAAAGCTTGTTTGGGACATGTAATATGCTAGGAGGAGAAGGAAGAGAGAGCCAATAGACAACTGAATATACAGGTTTAGAGCTCAGGCAAAAGGCTCGACTGAAATGAGAGTTTGAGAACTCTTTGGTATGAAGTTAGCTAAGGAGAAGGTCCCCTTCATGGATCACAGCCTTGTCGTGGCAAAAGGAGCTTGCATAACTCAATGAAGCTATGAACCATGCCATGCAGGGCCACCCAAGATGGAAGGGTCATGCTGGAGCATTCTGATAAAAAGTGGTCCACTGGAGGAGGGAATGGCAAACCACTCCAGTATTCTTGCCCGGAGAACCCCATGGATGGTATGAAACGACAAAAAGATATGACACCAGAAGATGAGCCCCCCAGGTCAGAGGTGTCCAATATGCTACTGAGGAAGAGTGGAGGACAGCTACTAATAGCTCCAGAAAGAAGGAAATGGTTGGGCCAAAGCAGAAACGATGCTCAACTGTGGGTGTGTCTGCTGATGAAAGTAAAGTCTGCTGCTGAAGAAGCTAGAATGCTAGGTCCATGAATCAAGGTAAATTGGAAGTGGCCAAACAGGAGATGGCAAGACTGAGGATCAACATCTTAGAATCAGTAAACTAAAATCGACAGGAATAGAATTTAATTAAGATAACCATTACATCTACTACTGTGGGCAAGAATCCCTCAGAAAAAATGAAGTAGCCCTCATAGTCAACAAAAAGTCCAAATGTGGTGAAAGTGAAAGTCCCTCAGTCGTGTCCCACTCTTTGCTACCTCATGGACTGACTATACAGTCCATGGAATTCTCCAGGCCAGAAAACTGGAGTGGGCATCCTTTCCCTTCTCCAGGGGATCTTCTCAAGCCAAGGATCAAACCCAGGTCTCCCACATTGCAGGCAGATTCTTTACTAGCTGAGCCACAAAGTACTTGGATGCAATATCATAAATGACAGAATGACCTTGGTTAATTTCCAAGGCAAACCAGTCAACATCACAGTAATCCAAGTCTGTGTCCCAATCACTAATGCCAAAGAAGCTGAAGTTGAATGGTTCTATGAAGACATACAAGACCTTCTAGAACTAACAGTAAAAAAAAGATACCCTTTTCATCATGAAAGTGTTAGTCACTCAGTCATGTTTTACTCTTTGCAGCCCCATGGACTGTAGCCTGTCAGGCTCTTCTGTCCATGGAATTTTCCAGATAAGAATACTGGAGTTGATTGTCATTTCCTTCTCTAGGGGGCCTTCCCAACCCAGGTATCAAATATACATCTCTTATGTCTCTGGCATTGGCAGGTGGGTTCTTTACCACTAGTGCCACCTATCATAGGGGACTGGAACGCCAAAGTAGAAAGTCAAGAGATAGCTGGAGTAACGAGCAAGTCTGGCCTTGGAGTACAAAATGAAGTAGGGCAAAGGCTAACAGAGTTTTGTCAAAAAAACACAGACTGGTCATACCAAACATCCTGTTCCAACAACACAAAAGATGACTCTACAGGTGGACATCACGAAATGGTCAGTATCAAAATCAGATTGATTATGTTCTTTGAAGCCAAAGATGGAGAAGCTCTTTACAGTCAGCAAAACAAGACCTGGAGCTGACTGTGGCTTGTATCATGAGCTCCTTATTGCAAAATTCAGGCTTAAATTGAAGAAAGTAGGGAAACCACTAGGTCATTCAGGTATGACCNCAGTATCAAAATCAGATTGATTATGTTCTTTGAAGCCAAAGATGGAGAAGCTCTTTACAGTCAGCAAAACAAGACCTGGAGCTGACTGTGGCTTGTATCATGAGCTCCTTATTGCAAAATTCAGGCTTAAATTGAAGAAAGTAGGGAAACCACTAGGTCATTCAGGTATGACCTAAATGACAGTGGAAGTGACAAATCGATCCAAGGGATTAGGTCTGGTGGACCAAGTGCCTGAAGAACTGTGGACAAAGTTTCATAACATTGTACAGGAGGTGGTGACCAAAACCATCCCAAAGAAAAATAAGTACAAGAAGGCAAAGTGGTTGTCTGAGGAGACTTTACAAATAGCTGAAGAAAGAATAGAAGTGAAAACAAGGGAGAAAGGGAAAGATATAGCCAACTGAATGCAGAGTTTCAGAGAATAAATAGCAAGGAGAGATAAGAAGGCCTTCTTAAGCAAACAATGCAAAGAAACAGAGAAAAGCAATAAAAGACTAGCAATCTCTTCAAGAAAACTGGAGATAGCAAGGGAACATTTCATGCAAGAATGGGCATGATAAAGGACAGAAACTGTAAGGACCTAATGGAAGCAGAAGAGATTAAGAAGAGGTGGCAAGAATCCACAGAAGAACTATACAGAAAAGGTCTTAATGACCCAGATAACTATGATGGTATGATCACTCACCTAGAGCCAGACATCACGGAGTGTGAAGTTAAGTGGGCTTTAGGAGGCAGTACTATGAACAAAGCTAGTGGAGGTGATGGAATTTCAGCTGAGCTATTTCAAATCCAAAAAGATGATGCTGTTAAAATGTTGTACTCAATATGTCTGCAAATTTGGAAAACTCAGCAGTGGCCACAGGACTGGAAAATGTCAATTTTCATTTCAGTCACAAAGAAGGGCAGTACCAAGGAATGTTTAAACTACCAGACAATTGCACTCATTTTGCATGCTAGGAAGGTTATGCTCAAAATCCTTCAAGCTAGGCTTCAGCAGTACATGAACCAAGAACTTCCAGATGTACTAGCTGGAAAGGCAGAGGAACCAGAGATCAAATTGCCAACATTCGTTGGATCATAGAGAAAGCAAGGGAATTCCATAAAAATATCTACTTTTGCTTCCTTGACTATGTTAAAGCCTTTGACTGTGTGGATCACACAAATCGTGGAAAGTTCTTAAAGAGATAGAAATACCAGACCACCTCATCTGCCTCCTGAGAAACCTGTATGTGGGTCAGAAAGCAACAGAACCTTACATGGAACAATTGACTGGTTCAAAATTGGGAAAGGAGTACAACAAGGTTGTATATTGTCACCCTGTTTTACTTGTATGCAGAGCACATTCTGGGAAATGTCAGGCTGGATGAATCACAAGCTGGAATCAAGATTTCCAGGAGAAATATCAGTAACCTCAGATATGCAGATGACACCACCCTTATGGCAGAAAGTGAAGAGGAACTAAAGAGTTTCTTGATGGTATGACAGAGGACTGTGAAAAAGCTAGCTTAGTTTTGTTTTTTGTTCTTTTTCCAGTAAGTGGCCTGAGATGACCTCTAAAAATGGTGTGCTATTCACTCGACCCAGAAAACCCCACAAAATCATGCAAATCAAGAGGTTCAAATCTTCGTGTTCACTTTAAGAACACTCGTGAAACTGCCCAGGCCATAAAGGGTATGCATATCTGAAAAGCCACCAAGTATTTGAAGGATGTCACTTTAAAGAAGCAATGTGTGCCATTCCGTCGTTACAACGGTGGAGTTGGTAGGTGTGCACAGGCCAAACAGTGGGGCTGGACGCAGGGTCGGTGGCCCAGAAAGAGTGCTGAATTTGTAACTGCATATGCTCAACAATGCAGAGAGTCATGCTGAACTTAAGGGCTTAGATGAAGGTTCTCTGGTCATTGAGCACACCCAGGTGAACAAAGCCCCCAAGATGTGGTACAGGACTTACAGAGCTCATGGTTGGATCAACCCCTACATGAGCTCTCCCTGCCACATTGAGATGATTCTTACTGAAAAAGAACAGATTGTTCCTAAACCAGAAGAGGAGGTTGCACAGAAGAAAAAGAGATCCCAGAAGGAACTGAAGAAACAAAAACTTATGGCCCGGGAATAAATGCAAACAAAAGTAAAAAAAAAAAAAGCTAGCTTAAAACTCAACATTCAAAAACCGAAGATCATGGCATCTCACTTCATGGCAAATAGAAGGGAAAACAATGGAAACAGTGGCAGACTTTATTTTCTTGGGCTCCAAAGTCATTGCAGATGGTGACTGCAGCCATACAATTAAAAGATGCTTGCTGCTTGGAAGAAAAGCTATGACAAACCTATGCCACATATTAAAAAGCAAAGATATCACTTTGCCGACAAAGATATGTCTAGTCAAAGATATGGTTTTTCCAGATGTAATGTAATGCGACAGAGTTGGACCATAAAGAAGGTTGAGCGTCAAAGAATCAATGCTTTCAAATTGTGGTGCTGGAGAAAACTGCTGAGAGTACAAAAGACTGCAAGGAGATCAAGCCAGTTAATCCTAAAGAAAATCAACCCTGAATATTCATTGGAAAGACGGACGCTGATTGGAGCTCCAATAACTCTGGCTACCTGATGTGAAGAGCCAACTCGTTGGAAAAGACCCGGATGCTGGGAAAGATTGAGGGCAGGAGGAGATGGAGGCAACAGAGGATGAGATGGTTGAATAGCACCAACTCAATGGACATGATTTTGAGCAAACTCCGGGAGATAGTGGAGGACAGGGAAGCCTGGTGTGCTGCAGTCCATGGGGTCACAAANGCTGGGAAAGATTGAGGGCAGGAGGAGATGGAGGCAACAGAGGATGAGATGGTTGAATAGCACCAACTCAATGGACATGATTTTGAGCAAACTCCGGGAGATAGTGGAGGACAGGGAAGCCTGGTGTGCTGCAGTCCATGGGGTCACAAAGAGTTGGACACAACTCAGTGACTGAACAATGGCAACAAAAGCAAGAAGGTATAGAGACAAGCGATGAGGATTAAGGACAGGACTTTCAAATATGCCAACTTAAAAACACACATGAAAGACCATGTATGGGGGAAAGGTAGGAATTTGGGGTTAACAGATACACACTACTACATAGAGCATACATAAATAATAGGACCTACTGTATTACACAGGGGAATTATGTTCAATATCTTACAATCACTGTAATGGAAGAGAACCTGAAAAGAATCGTGTGGGTGTGCATGCTGTCTCTTCAGTCGTGTCCGACTCTGCGGCCCCATGGACTGTAGTCTGTCAGGCTCCTCTCCATGGGGATTCTCCAGGCAATAAAACTGGAATGGGTTGCCCTGCCTTTCTCCAGGGGATCTTCTCAACCCAGGGATTGATCCCACAGCTCATATCTCCTGCATTGGTTGGTGGGTTCTTTACCACTGGCACTACCTAGGAAGCCCAAAAAGTGCATATATCAAAAAACTGAATCACTTTACTGTTTATCTGAAACTAACACACATTGTAAATCAACTATACTTTAATTTAAAAAGACTATAGATAATGCAGCAATGAAGACTGAGAAGAAGCAGACAGTCAGAGAGGCAGGAGGTGAGCCATGCTAGGAGACAATCATGAGAACCAAGGTAGGTTTTCAAAAGGCAGTAGTGCTTAGCACAAATGGTGTAGCGAAGAGGTCCAATCAAAGAAAGATTGCAAATGCCCCTGTGGCTTCTGCCCTGACAATTGCCCGTACAATCAGCATAGTAGCAGAAGCCTGGTAGCTGTGGTCTGAGGAGTAACTGAGAGGAGAGGAAATGGAGGCGATGAATTAGACCACTCGTTCAAGGTTAGGTGAGGCTCAACACATGAAGATACCAGCTGAAGGAAAATAGATGCTCAAGAGAGAGTTTTTAGAAGATGAGATGTGTGTGTCTGTGTGTGTGTAATCTCAGGGGAAGAAGCCAGCAGAGATGGAAGAGACAACAAAGAAGCAGTCATGATGACTGCATCCAGAACACAGAAAGAATTAGTCCTTTTCAGGGAAAGGAATACTCCTCTCAGAGCAAAAGGAAAGAGAGGACTGCTGCTGCTGCTGCTGCTGCTGCTTCTGAGTCCCTTCAGTCGTGTCCGACTCTGTGCGACCCCATAGACAGCAGCCCACCAGGCTCCCCCATCCCTGGGATTCTCTAGGCAAGAACACTGGAGTGGGCTGCCATTGCCTTCTCCAATGCATGAAAGTGAAAAGTGAAAGTCAAGTCGCTCAGTCGTGTCCGACTCTTCCAGCCCCCATGGACTGCAGCCTACCAGGCTCCTCCGTCCATGGGATTTTCCAGGCAAGAGTACTGGAGTGGGGTGCCGTTGCCTTCTCTGAGAGAAGGACTGCTGCTGCTAAGTCGCTTCAGTCGTGTCCGACTCTGTGCGATCCCATAGACGGAAGCCCACCAGGCTCCCCTGTCCCTGGGATTCTCCAGGCAAGAACACTGGAGTGGGTTACCATTTCCTTCTCCAATGCATGAAAGGGAAAAGTGAAAGGGAAGTCGCTCAGTCATGTCCGACTCCCAGCAGCTCCATGGACTGCAGCCTACCAGGCTCCTCCATCCACGGGATTCTCCAGGCAAGAGTACTGGAGTGGGGTGCCATTGCCTTCTCCAGAGAGAAGGACTAGGAGATGCAAAAAAAGCTTGTAATTCTGGAAGGGGAGCTCATACCTTATGGCTTCTATTCAAAAAAGGGACAAATGTTTAGAATTGTGGCCAAGGGAAATGGGAGAGAGCTGAAAAGAAATAAAAGGATCAACAGTGTTCAGAAAACAACTAAAGTTAGAAATCACACATGTGTAGTGGTATCCATTTCACAGGCATCCAGTTCTTCTCTAGAAGTTCTGGCAGAAGAACAGAGGAGGCAGATTTTCCAGTTGAATCAGGGTTTGGGATTTATAAGATAAGTGCTATAGATAGGTAAGAGAGCTTGGGTGGTAAAGTTATACTGGTCAGAATGATCAATCACAGAAGCCAGAATGTGTAGGGAAAGAAGCAAGGATGGAGGATTGCTAATAAATTAGGAGAATGATGGGGTTAAGGGTCTGAAGTTGTAATGAGATAAAAGAGGTATGCAAATAGGGAAATATGAGAGCTAGAAGATTGTAGTGGGATACTTGGGATGACAGAATTCAGAAGTAATGAGATTCTAGGTGATACCAAGGTCAGGATATGACCATGAAGTTGGTTTTCTGAAGTTTAGTGGAAATGAAAGTCATTAGAATTGAGGATGTCAAGGATCTGTGAGGCCAGGACAATAGTCCTTGATCCAGCTTGTAACGGAAATCTTAATGTTCATTGCAATCCTGACACACTAGAATCACCTGGGAGCTTTAAAGAAATCTATGCTAACATCCACAGACATTCAGATTCAATTGGTTTGAGTTGGTCCTAAGCATAAGTGTTTTTTAAGTTTTCCAAGTGATTTCAGGTTGAGAACCACTGGGCTATAGAAATGGGTGGAATCATCTGCATGCATTTTGAAATCAGCCAGTGGACAACAGCAGTTGGAATAAGAAAGGAATATATAAACCAGAGGGAACCAAAATCCTCTAAGAATGTGGGAGAGTAGATGACAGCAATGGTGGAAGGAGGAGAATAGAGGGTGATATAATACCGGATGGAAAGAGTATTGAAGGAGAAAGTGGTTTTACACAATAGTGGGGAACAGTGGTCTGGGAGCAGCTGCAGGGATTTAGGTGATGCTGATCCTACTTTGGGGCAGTGCACTGGTGGGATGTGGGAGGTGGAGCTGAGTTGTAGAGAAAGTATTGGGCCCACAAAGAACCTGGTTTTAAGAGTTAGTGCAGGAGGTACAGGGTGCACGCTGAGAAGAGGCTGAGCATGTACAGGAACTTGCTTACCTTAGAGAGGTATTTGTAGAGCACACATTGGAATCATGGCTGCCACACTGCTCAGCTCCAGAGATGCCATTCATATAGGGAATGATGGGCCAGGCAAGGAAGAAAGTTCAGAGCAGTATGGGGGTGGGAGAATAAAAGAATGTTTGCAACCAGATGAGACTTCTCTGATTCTTCTCGCTCATCTTGCTTGAAGTTTTGCATTGTTTGTTTGGTTTTGGCTTCATGAAGAACTGATTAACAAATAGGTTTTGGATCTCACTCATTTCAAGTGGGGTTCTTCTAATGGCCTTCCCTTTACATTTCTGAATGCATCTTTTTTCTTGAATTTTTCTCAGCCTTATTTGCCACTTACTCCTTACAATTTCTTGGTGTGCCCCAGCTTGAAAGAACACTATTGTGACCTAATTTCACCACATCACCTTGCATTCAAAGGTCAGAGAGTCAACCGAGTCCCCCTACATTAAGGGCTGATGTGCAGTTTCAGAGGAGCTGTTGAAGCTTTTACCACAAGGCTCCAATTGGGCATTCCCTTCTGAAGACCTGATTCTTTCAGAAATAAGAGATGTGATAGATGTCGTCAAGAGAAGTGCAAAGGTACAAAAGGAGTTCCATGGCTAAAAGAAGTCACAGCTAAAAGAAGTTTGACCTCTGGTCCTCAAACACTGATGATTAGCTGACTAAAACATTCATTAGCTGAATAGATCAGAGACAGAATACTGACTCTGGGAAAGGTTAGAACACAGATGGCACGGGAATGGGCATTTCCTGTGTTAGTTGGGCCTAGGAAAAGCTTCTTCTCTGAGTTGGTTCATCTGAAGTCTATTTTCAAGGAAAAAAGCTCGCGTAATAGCGCCCTTCTCCCACCCCGTGTTTCACGTCCCCATCATAGCTCTTTAGTGTGGAGTGAAAGCACCTGGCTCTGACTCTGGGCAGAAAGAGCCGGATCACATTTGGCTGGGGGCTTGGCCTTCACACATGCACCCTTACCTAACTTCAGCTCCCCACGGAACTTCCCAAACCAACCGTGCCTCACCTAGACAAGACACCAAGGCGAGGTAGTCTTCCTCAAACCCAGGGAGAGAAAAAATGGGTGTGAATGGATGTTCCCAGCCTGCGATAAAGAGACTTGTAGGATGACCCTTCCAGTGATCCATAACCTTAGATAACCTCCTCCCTTGAGTGTAGGTAGGAGTATTAAATATGATGGGCTCTGCTACCACATTTCAAAATGGATGTTCCAGATGTAATTAAAGTCTGTAATCAGTTGATTTTGAGTTAATCAAAAAAGAGATTATTCTGAATGGCAACTAAATCAGGTGAGCCCTGAAAAGAGACAAGAAATGTTTTCAACAAACAATGCTGCTGCATTTGAATATCCATAAGCAGAGGAAAAAGAAAAAACAAACTAAACTTCGTGTAAACTTTGTACCTCATATAAAAATTAACTCAAAGTAGATCATAGATTTAAATATAAAATGTAAAACTATAAAAATTTTAGAAGAAAACATAGAGAAAAATCTTTGGAACCTAGGAATTGATAAAGTGTTCTTAGGTTTAATACAAAAAGCCTGATCCATAAAAGAAAAAAATGAATATATTTGAAGTCATCAAGATTAAACACTTTTTCTCTGTGAAAGATTTGTCACAAGAAAGAAAAGAAAGCTACAGACCGGGAAAAAAATATTTGCAACCATATATACAATAAACGACAAGTATCATGAATGAACTCTCAAAACTCAGTGGTAAAAAAACCATCTAATCCAATTAGAAAATAAGCAGAAAGTATGAAGATACACTGAAGAGAATATGGAGATAGTAAATAAGTAAATGAAAAAATGTTCAACATCATTAGTCAAAATGGGATTAAAGTCACCTATCCAAAAGGCTGGAGAAGGCAATGGCACCCCACTCCAGTACTCTTGCCTGGAAAATCCCATGGGCGGAAGAGCCTGGTGGGCTGCAGTCCATGGAGTCCCGAAGAGTCGAACACGACTGAGCGACTTCACTTCACTTCACTTCACTTCTAGGTAGACATAACTAATTCAACCATAAACTATGGACCAATCAAATCTAAAATCAAATTTGAATTTGACTGTTCTAGGTACCTCATATAAATGAAATTATACAATACTTTTTCGTGTGTGATTGGCTTATTCATGTACCATAATGTCTTCAATATTTATCCATGTTGTAGCATTCACCAGAATTGCCTTCCTTTTTAAGGGTGAAAACTATTCCACTGCATCTCCCATTTTTTAAGGTCAACTAAGCTATATAACCCCACTCCAGTAGTCTTGCCTGGAAAGTCCCACGGATGGAGGAGCCTGGTAGGCTGCAGTCCATGGAGTCACTAAGAGTCGGACACGACTGAGCAACTTCACTTTCACTCTTCACTTTCATGCATTGGAGAAGGAAATGGCAACCCATTCCAGTATTCTTGCCTAGAGAATCCTGTGGACGGAGGAGCCTGGTGGGCTGCTGTCCATAGGGTCACACAGAGTCAGACACGACTGAAGCGACTTAGCATGCATGCATGCATTGGAGAAGGAAATGGCAACCCACTCCAGTGTTCTTGCCTGGAGAATCCCAGGGACGGGAGAGCCTGGTGGGCTGCCATCTATGGGGTCGCACAGAGTCGGACACAACTGAAGTGACTTAGCAGCAACAGCAGCAGCAGCCAAAAGGCTAAAATAAACTTTTTTTTTTTTAAGTGACAACATCAAATGCTGGTGAGGAGGTGAAAAACTGGATCACTCATACACTCCTGGTAGAAATGTGATAATATAGCCACCTTGGAGAAAGAGTATGGTAATTTCTTTAAAAACTATACATACACTTACCAAGTAGCTCAGCAACTGTACTCTTACGTTTATCCCAGGAAAATGAAAACCTATGTTGACACCAAAAATCTGCACACAGTGTAACAACAAGAACTGAAAACAACCAAGGTGTCCCTCATGAGTGAGTGAGTAAACAAACTGTCGTACATCCAGACCATGGAATACTACTCAGCTATAAAAAGGGACAAACCAGTTGATACATTCAAAAGCTTAGGTGGATTGCAAATGTATTTTGCTGAGTGAAAAAAAAGCCAAAGTTCTCAAAAAGTCACACTCTGTATGTTATATAACATTCTCAACATGACAAAATTATAGAGTTGGGGAGCAGATTAATAGTTGCCAGGAGTTAGAGACGGTGGGAGGGAAGAGGGTGGGAGTGACCACAAGAGAGTAGTAGGAGGGAGAATTTTGAAAGGATGAAATGGTTCTGAAACTTAACTGCAGTGGTGGTTACACAAATTTGTACATGCAATACAATTGCACAGAACTATATGCATACATTGCACCAATGTCAGTTGCCTGGATTGGATATTATACTATAATTAAATAAGATGTAATCAGTGAGGATCACTGGATAAGGAAACATGGGTCTTCTCTCTACTATATTTACAACTTCTTGCAATTTTATAGTTATTTCCAAATAAAAAGTTAAAAATGAGAGAGGGAGAGAGTCAGAGAGACAGAGAGGGCCAAGCAGGTGCTCTTGTTTGGCCTCACAGAAGTAAAACACCATGTTATGAACTGCCTATGGCAAGGGCCATGTGGCAAGGAACCGAGAATGACCTCTAGGAGCTGAGAGTAATCCCCAACCACCAACCAGTAAGAAAATGGAAACTTTAGTCCCACAATCACAGGGAACTAAATTCTGCCAACAACTAGTGAGCTTGGTAAAGAACTCCAAGCTTCAGAAAAGATTGCAGTCCTGTGGACACCTTGATTTCAACCTAGTGAAACCCCAAGCAGATGACTCAGGTAAGCTTCACCCAGGCTTCTGAAGCATGGAAACCATGAGATAATAAGTTTGTTGTTGTTTTAAGCCACTAAATTTGTGATAATTTGTTACCCAGCAAAAGATAACTCAGGTACATCCCCAAGGGTGAGATGCCATTGAACAACTGGGAGCCTTCCTTCTAGTGGCCAAGGTTGAGACTTACACCACAGTCTGACAAAAGAAATCAGATCAGCAACATCAATGGGGAGGGGCCAGTCTTGGAGTTGAAACAGATGCTCATGGTCTTTCCCCCAAAATATGATTTTTTAGTTTAGAGTCTTGAACTGCCTCCAAACCAACCCAGCTCTGCTGGCTGCTTGACCCTGCAGTCCGCTGTCACATCCCAAATATGCTGTTCATAGTCACAAATGAATTGCGTATTGATGGCACCATGCATTTGCCCTGCTTCTTGCTGCAGATTTTCAGCTGGAATTAATTCCTCTTGTAGCGTTCCTGGCCCTGCCTGGGGAGGTGGCCTCACACCCAGGGCCCCAGCTGCTCGAGCAGCCCTATCTAGTCCATAGGCAGATGCATCAAGCCAGCTTCAGCTTCAGAAACTGGCTCCTTTCCCCTTCCTCCTAGGCCCCAGAGCCAGGGCCGGGAGGACACCCAGGCTGGCTCTCCCTGAATACCAAAAAGGTCAAAGAAATAGAGTGGGATTGCACAGTGGGCTGGGAGCTTTCTTTCAATCTTGCTGCTGAATATCACAGTCACTCTCTTAGTCTACTCAGGCTGCCTTAAGAAAATACCACAGATTGAGTGGCCTAAACAACAGAAATTTATTTCCCTACAGTCTGGAAGCTGGGAAGTCCAAGATCAAGGTGCTAGCAGACTTGGTTCCTGGAAAGGGTTCTCTTTCTGGCTTGCAGACAGCTGGCTTTCTCACTATGGTCTCACGTGGGAGAGAGAGAGAGAGCTGGGGTCACCTCCTCTTACAAGGACACCAGCCTGTGGGGTTAGGGTCCCACTCTAGAGGAGCCTGCTGGCTACAGTCCATAGGGTTGCAAGGAGCCAAACACTTGCAACTAAGCATGCATGCACACATGTATGCATGCACTTATGACCTCATCTAACCTTTATGACCTCTACATAGTCTCTGTTTCCAAATATATTTGCTTTGGTGGTTAAAGTTTCAATATATGAATTTTGGGGAAGCAAACATTTAGTCCCTAACAGCCACCTTCTGCTGTGCTGCCAGCATTCACAAATACTGTTCCACTACAGGTGGGCAGGTTTGGGGAGGGGTGGAGGAAAGAGCCATCTGATCATGCCCTCAGAAGCTTGACCAACCTCACTTCCAGGATTGGAAGGTGGTATGTATTGTGGAAGGGCTTCCCAGGTAGCATTAGTGGTAAAGAACCTGCCTGCCAATGAAGGAGATGCAAGAGACTCAGGTTCGATCCCTGGGTTGGGAAGATCCCCCGGAGGAGGACATGGCAACCCACTCCAGTATTCTTGCCTGGGAAATCCCATGGACAGAGGAAACTGACAGGCTACAGTCCACTGGGTTGCAAAGAGTCGGACATGACTGAAGCAGCTTAGCACACATGCACACATGTATAGTGGAAAGAGCACGGACTTTGGTGTCAGGCATGTGTTTCCTTTTACTGGTTGTGAGACTTTGGGAGAATCATTTAAACACACTCAGCCTGTTTCCTCATCTGTCAAATGGGGACTATAACAAATATTTCTCATGGGCAATTTGAGGGTTAAATAAAATAATGCATGTAAAAGCACTCTATCAGCACCTAGCACATGGTGGGTATTCAATAAATATTGGTGCCCTTCCCCACTGAATCTCTCAGTCCATTCCCCACACCACCTACCTTCACCAGGTCCAATGCATGCTCTGACTACTACACACTGATCTGTTTGTTCTGGGTAGAAGACAGCAATACTCAACATCCTTGAATTTGAGGCTGTGGTAGGTGGAATTTCTAAGAATGACCTCTAGGATTTCATGTCCTCATTCCCAAAACCTGTAAATGTGATAACATATTACTGTTGTGCTTGTGCTATGTTATATAGCCTGCTACTGCTGCTGCTAAGTCATTTCAGTCGTGTCCAACTCTTAGCGACCCCATAGACGGTAGCCCACCAGGTTCCCCCGTCCATGGGATTCTCCAGGCAAGAACACTGGAGTGGGTTGCCATGTCCTTCTCCAATGCATGAAAGTGAAAAGTCAAAGTGAAGTCTCTCAGTCATGTCCGACTCTTAGTGACCCCATGGACTGCAGCCTACCAGGCTCCTCCGTCCATGGGATTTTCCAGGCAAGAGTACTGGAGTAGGGTTATATAGCTTAATTGACCTTAAAAAATGGGAGATGCAATGGAATAGTTTTCACCCTTAAAAAGGAAGGCAATTCTGATGACTGCTACAACATGGATAAATACTGAAGACATTATGGTACATGAATAAGCCAATCACACATGAAAAAGTATTGTATAATTTCATTTATATGAAGTACCTAGAATAGTCAAATTCATACAGAAAGAAAGTAGAATAGTGCTTTCCAGGGGTCGGAAGAGGAAGGAATGGATTACTGTTTAATGGATACAGAGTTTCAGTTTGGGGTTTTGCAGATGAATAGTGGTGATAGGTGCACAGCAATACCAATGTATTCAGTGACACTGAATTGTACACTTAAAATGGTTAAAATAGTATGTTTTCTGTTATGTATATTTTACTATACAAGAAAGGGATTTTTTCTGGATGGGCCTGGTTGAATTACAGGAACCCTTAAAAGTGGAGAACTTTCTCCAGCTGGTGTCAGGAGAGAAGGCAGAAGGAAAACTCAGAGTTGACACCTTGTTGCAGTTTTGAAGATGAAAAGAGGCACAGGAGAAGAAATGCTGGTGACCTCTGTTTAAGCAGTCAGGGCCCCCAGCTGACAGGCAGCCAGGAAATGGGGCCCACAACCACGAGAAAGTGGATGCTGCCAACAACTTAAAGCAACGTGGAAACGGATTCTTATTCAAGCCTCCAGATAGGCGCCTAGGACAGCCAAAACCTTGATCTTGGTATTAGAGACTCTGAGCAGAGAACCTAGTGGAACCCATCCCAGCTTCTGACCTGCAGAACTGTGAGCTAATAAATATCTTTTTAATCTGCTTTGGGTTTCAGTCCTATGAGGAAGCACCATTTCATGCCCTAGAAATTTGCTGCTATAAGCTTTACTCTTTTAGATACATATGCATGCACTTTCCCACCTATTTTTTGAGTGCCTCCTATGTGACTTCCCTGGTGGCTCAGACGGTAAAGCGTCCGCCTTCAGTGCGGGAGACCCGGGTTCGATCCCTGGGTCAGGAAGATCCCCTGGAGAATGAAATGGCAACCCACTCCAGTATTCTTGCCTGGAGAATCCCATGGCTAGAGGAGCCTGGTGGGCTGCAGTTCATGGGGTCGCAAAGAGTCAGACACGACTGAGCGACTTCACTTTCACTCTGTGTGCCAGACGGTAGGCTTTGAAGATGCAGGGACAGCACAGATGGAGCTATGAAACTTCCAGCTTTGCCCAAGGGTGGTATTCCTCTCTCTGGCCAAATGGAGGCATGCTTTCTGATCTGTTATCAAAAATCCCCTTGGGCCTTCCCAGCACCTGAAGGCTAGGTGCCATTCCCTAGTGATTGTGATGGGAGTGGCAAAAGGGGCATTGACAGAGAGGTCCAGGCTGGGCAAATCTCTCCAAGGCTCAGGGCCTGGGCACAGCAATTCTGTACCAAAGCATGTCAACATCCCTTGGGTCTGTGGGAGCTGGGCAGGGCTCTCAGCATCTTGGGACAGACTGAGGCCCAAACAAATGACATGGAACATTCTGCCTGAGTTTCTGAAAGAGTAAGCATAGGGGGAGTTCCTATGGTCTAGCAGCTAAGATTCCATGCTCCCGATGCAGGGAATGTGGCTTTGATCCCTAGTCAGGGAACTAGATCCCGTGTGCCACAACTAAGAGTTCACATGTCACAACGAAAGTTGAAGATCTTGCCTATTGCAGCTAAGACCCAGTGCATCCAAATAAATAAACATTAAAAAATAAATAAAGAGTAAGCGCAGGGACGAGAGGTGAATTGAGCATTACCTATGGCCATTTTCAAGGTTCATTGCATGTGTGTGTGTGTGTGTGTGTGAGTTGCTCAGTTGCTCCTGACTCTTTGCAACCCCATGGATTGTGGCCTGGCAGGCACCTCTGTCCATGGAATTCTTCGGGCAAGAATACTGGAGTGGGTTGCCATTCCCTTCTCCAGGGGATCTTCCCAACCCAAGGATCAAGCCTGGGTCTCCTGCATTGCAGGCAGATTCTTTATCACCTGAGCCACCAGGGAAGCCCAGTCAAGGTTCATAGTGCTTATTTGAAAAGGAGAACCAGAGAGAGGGCCTCATGGCGGTAGATGTGCTTAAGGGTGACTGGGAAAGTGGCTGGGAGCAGAGAAAGACTGGCCAGAGATAGCAGAAGTGCATACACAAGCCAGATGGGCAGGAGCCCAAGCCTGAGAAGAACAAAGAGCTGGAGTGGAATACAGGGAAGAGAAGGCAGGGAGAAAGGGGCAACAGTGGAGAGAGGCCCAGGCCTGGGCGAGCTCAGGGCTTCCATCAGCAACTGAGAGCCAGGGTGGGGCCTATGCTTTGGAGACCTGATTCCTCTTCCAGGCCCTCCTGGGCAAAGCTGGGGCCTAAGCTTTGGGGGAAGTGCCAGGGGTGGGGCTGGGGACAGTTTAACTCTCCAACCCCTTAGCAGCCCTTACTAACTCACTGGTAATCTGTTTATGTGTTTATTTGCAAGATTGGTTTCTGCTTCAGTGAGGGGAAGTTTGGCTCCCTGCCCTCAGTCCCCCAGTTCTGAGTTAAACTCCTCTACAGGGCGAGCTGCCTGCTCCCTGCCCCACTTGGCTGACTTTCCCTTGCCCGCTCTGTGCCTTTGGCCCCTGGCTGGTGGACTAAGAAATTCTGGAGGGCTGGTCCTCTGGGACAGGCCAGGGTTCTGGTTCCCTACAGACCCCAGACATCTGGGGTGGGGGTAGGGCAGGTCTGGGCAGAAACTCAGGCTCCATAGGAACCCTGAGAAAATCCAACTGAAATCCCGCCCAGGGAAATTTGTAGTTGTCCAACAAGAGCTTCACTTTAATACATGCAGTAATTTTTTGTTGTGCTTATTCAGACTGCAGCAGCTGCAGAGGGAGAGGCCCCCAAGGAGGGCAATGAGGTTGGAGCAGAGTGGCAGGGTGGGGAGAAGGTAAAGCCTGGGTTGCCACTGAAGGCCAGAATTTAGTATGGGGGAAAGGAGAGAGAGGTACAGGCAGTTGGGATATAAGAGAGGAAATCCTTAGGAATGCAGGACTGTGTCTGGAGGGAGGGAAAAAGGGGAGGTATAGCAGCAGCCAAGGGCGGGGTGAAGGCCTGATTAGGATGGCACATGGTGTGGATGATGGAGATGGGGCAGAGTAGGGAGGGCAGGAGAGAACCACCCTTTTACTGTTGATGATGATGGTTTATTACCGTAACTCAGCATGTGAAATATTTTTCTACTGCAAAACTGGAGAGAGAAAATTCTGGAGGGTCATTCCCAAGGATAGGAAAGGGGTACCTGAATGAATCATCAGAGAAACCCTGGGGAAGTAGGTGGCGTTTGGAACCTGAACCGGGAAAGACCTGAGAACTGGAGGTGCTGCTCAGGCCAGACGTGGAGCCCAGTGAGCCCCGTCACTGCGGGAGGGGAGTGAGTTTTGAAACCGGAAGAGACAGAGTTTGCTACTAACCTTTGAAGGGCCTGACCTGAAGTCATAGAACTAGAAATGACCTTGTGATCATCTGATCTAATCTTTTAATCTTACACTTACAGAACTGGAACTCAGAAAAGCAAAGTGATTTGGCCAAGGTCACAAAGTTGCATTAGTGAACTGGGCAGATGGACGGGCTTCAGAAAGAGGCCACGTAGGTCACTAGAGAGAGCGGCCCCAGATGTTAGCCTAGACAAGGTCTGCAAATACTCGATGCCATTTAACCACCGCAAATACAGCTGGCCCTCCATGTTGGCAGATTCTACATCTGACGATTCAACCAGCCACAGATTGAAAATATATATATTATAAATTCTTTGTTGTTGTTGTTCAGTTGCTCAGTCATGTCCGACTCTTTGTGACCCCATGGACTGCAGCACACCAGGCTTCCCTGTCCTTCACCATCTTCTGGAACTTGCTCAAACTCATATCCATTGAGTCGGTGATGCCATCCAGCCATCTCATCCTCAAAAATCCAAACTTGAATTTGCCTTGCTCTGGCAGCTATTTCCATAGCATTTACATTGTATTTACAACTATTTTAATAGAATTTATATTGTATTAGATATTGTAAGTAATCTAGAGATGATTTAAAGTATAAAGCACGATATGCATAGATTATATGCAAATACTATGCCATTTTGTATAAGTGACTTCAGCATCCATGAACTTTGGTATTCATGGCAGTCCTGGATACCAGAAGGATGACCATATGTAGTGCCTTTTATCCATTCCTGTTCCCATGGTGGACATTACTAATTGTTCACTGTACCCCAACTTCAGTGGTGACTCAACCTGAAAGTTCTTCTTAAACTGAGCACTCTAGGCAACATTGACACAGAAATGAAAGCAATTTGTAATTTCAGACTTAGTATAACAGCTGTGTGTCTCAAAAAGATAGAAGTAGTTCTAACGTCTAATTGATTAGATGTCTTTATCTAAGGCTCTTTGCGTGCATGTATGTTAACTCCCTTCAGTCATATCCGATGCTTTGCAACCATATGGACTATAGCCCTCCAGGTTCCTCTGTCCATGGGATTCTCCAGGCAAGAATACTGGAGTGGGCTGTCATGCCCTCCTGCAGGGAATCTTCCCAACCCAGGGACTGAACCTGCATCTCTAATGTCTCCTGCATTGGCAGGGAGGTTATTTACCACTAGCACCACCTGGGAAGCCCAGACTGCTAGCAAAAGAAGGAAGAGTTGCCCTCAGGAAGGAAAGAAAGCAGGACATCTCTGTCAACCTAAAGAGTAGAAGCTTGAGACCCTTCCTCACAAAAGCACTACGAGCCATAAGACTCAGCTCCAATGACTGATGCCCAAGCTTTGTTGCTTTGCGTCTCCCATTGTCAAACTCCCCAGACAGAGAAGTTGATTGGACCAACTTGGAACAAATTTTTAAACCCTGGAACAGTAAGTGATTGGACGGAAGACAGAGTCATATAGCACAGGGCAGACTTTGCCATTAGGCCTGTGAATTGGGACATGCCTAGAGTTGCTTTCAGCTACTCATCAAAAGTGACTTAGACAATGAGGAAAATTCACTGTCTTACAATACCATGTTTAGGAATATGGAGTTCTGGGATTGGTTAATACACCATCAAGGACCCAGCATATTTCCAACTGTTAGCAAAAAAAAGTGGGGAAACAGCTATTGTCTAAATCAGCAAATAACTATTACAGGCATGTTGTTGTTGCTTAGCTGCTAAGTCCTGTCCAACTCTTTTAAACCCCAAGGGCTGTAGCCAGGCTTCCCTGTCTTTCACTATCTCCCAGAGTTTGCTCAAAGTAATGGCCATTGGGTCAGTGATGTTATCTAACGATCTCATCCTCTGCCGCTCCCTTCTTTTCTTGCCCTCACTCTTTCCCAGCATCGATCTTTTCCAATGAGTCAGCTTTTTGCACCAGGTGGTCAAAGTACTGGAGCTTCAGCTTCAGCATAAGTTCAGCTCAGTCACTCAGTTGTACCCAACTCTTTGTGACTGCATGAACTGCAGCTGCCAGGCCTCCCTGTTCATCACCAACTCCTGGAGCTTGCTCAGACTCATGTCCATCAAGTCAGTGATGCCATCCAACCATCCAACCATCTCCTCCTCTGTCATCCCCTTCTCCTCCTGCCTTCAATCTTTCCCAGCAAAAGGGTCTCTTCCAATGAGTCGGCTCTTCTCATCAGGTGGCCAAAGTGTTGGAGCTTCAGCTTCAACATCAGTCCTTCCAATGAATATTCAGGACTGATTTCTTTTAGGATTGACTGGTTGGATCTCTTTGCTGTCCATGGATTCACAAGTTCAGTTCAGTTCAGTCGCTCAGTCGTGTCCGACTCTTGGCGACCCCATGAATCGCAGCACGCCAGGCCTCCCTGTCCATCACCATCTCCCGGAGTTCACTCAGACTCATGTCCATCGAGTCCGTGATGCCATCCAGCCATCTCATCCTCGGTCATCCCCTTGTCCTCCTGCCCCCAATCCCTCCCAGCATCAGAGTCTTTTCCAATGAGTCAACTCTTCGCATGAGGTGGCCAAAGTACTGGAGTTTCAGCTTTAGCATCAGTCCTTGCAAAGAACACCCAGGTCTGATCTCCTTCAGAATGGACTGGTTGGATCTCCTTGCAGTCCAAGGGACTCTCAAGAGTCTTCTCCAACACCACAGTTCAAAAGCATCAATTCTTTGACATTCAGCCTTCTTTATGGTCCAGTTCTCACATCCATACATGACTACAGGAAAGTAATGTCTCTACTTTTTAATATGCTGTCTAGGTTGGTCACAGATTTTCTTCCAAGGAGCAAGTGTCTTTTAACTTCATGGCTGCAGTCACCATCTGCAGTGATTTTGGAGCCCCCAAAAACTAAAGTCTGTCACTGTTTCCACTGTTTCCCCATCTATTTGCCATGAAGTGATGGGACCGGATGCCATGATCTTCATTTTTTGAATGTTGAGTTTTAAGCCAGTTTTTCACTCTCCTCTTCCACTTTCATCAAGAGACCCTTTAGTTCCTCATTGCTTTCTGCCATAAGGGTGGTGTTATCTGCATATCTGAAGTTCTTGATATTTCTCCAGGCAATCTTGATTCCAGTTTCTTCTTCATCAAGCCCTGCATTTCTCATTATGTACTCTGAATACAAATTAAATAAGCAAGGTGACAATATATAGCTTTTATGTACTCCCTGGTGGCTCAGAGGTTAAAACGTCTGCCTGCAATGCAGGAGACCTGGGTTCGATCCCTGGGTCAGGAAGATCCCCTGGAGAAGGAGATGGCAACCCACTCCAGTATTCTTGCCTGGAGAATCCCATGGACAGAGGAGCCTGGTGGGCTACAGTCCACGGGGTCGCAAAGAGTCGGACACGACTGAGCGACTTCACTTCACTTCTTCACTTCACTTCATTCTTGCCATAGTAGTAGATATAAGGTCATCTAATTTATATTCACCCATTCCAGTCCATTTTAGTTCACTGATTCCTAAAATGTCAATATTCACTCTTGTCATCTCCTGTTTCACTACTTACAATTTACCTTGATTATAGACCTAACAGTCCAGGTTCCTATGCAATATTGTTCTTTACAGCATCAGGCTTTACTTCCATCACCAGTCACATCCACACCTGGGTACTGTTTTTGCTTTGGCTCTGTCTCTTCATTCTTTGTGGAGTTATTTCTCCACTCTTCTCCAGTAGTATATTGAGTACCTACTGACTTGGGGAGTTCATCTTTCAGTGTCCTATTTTTTTGCCTTTTCATATTGTTCATGGGGTTCTCCAGGCAAGAAGACTGAAGTGGTTTGCCATTCCCTTCTCCAGTTCTGACGTTTGGTCAGAAGTCTCCACCATGACCTGTCTGTCTTGCGTGCCCAACACAGCATGGCTCATGGTTTCATTGAGTTAGACAATGCTGTGGTCCATGTGATCAGTTTGATTAGTTTTCTGTGATTGTGGTTTTCATTCTGTCTGCCCTCTGAGGGATAAGAATAAGAGGCTTATGGAAGCATCCTGATGGGAGAGACTGACTGAGGGGGAAACTGGGTCTTGTTCTAATGGGTGGGGCCATGCTCAGTTCAGTTCAGTCGCTCAGTCGTGTCCGACTCTTTGCGACCCCATGAATCGTAGCACGCCAGGCCTCCCTGTCCATCACCATCTCCCGGAGTTCACTCAGACTCACGTCCATCGAGTTCGTGATGCCATCCAGCCATCTCATCCTCGGTTGTCCCCTTC
>SJYX01001100.1:10430-20877 GCA_006410675.1 Oreotragus oreotragus | reverse complement strand
AAAAAAAAAAAAAGCAATAATAAATAGAAAGCAAGGTTATATTAGATATTCTTCCCGACAACAATGATTTTAGTATATGATATAGAATCAATGACTTCCCTGGTGGCTCAGCTGGTAAAAAATCCACCTGCAATGCAGGAGACCCAGGTTGGATTCCTGGGTTGGGAAGCTCCGCCGGAGAAGAGATAGGCTATCCACTCCAGTATTCTTGAGCTTCCCTGGTGGCTCAGCTGGTAAAGAATCTGCCTGCAACACAGGAGATTTGGATTTGATTCCTGAGTTGGGAAGATCCCCTGGAGGAGAGCATGGCAACCCACTCCAGCATTCTTAGCTGGAGAATCCCCATGCAGAGAGGAGCCTGATGGACTACAGTCCATAGGGTCCCAAAGTGTCAGACGCGACTGAGCGACTAAGCATAGCAGAGTACACAGAATCAGTGTTATTTTATCCTGCAACTTTTGTGCTCCTGAATGTTAATGATAGTGGCCTTGTTGTATTTCAGTAAGATTCTTGCTGACTGAAGTAATATCTCTCTGCTCCAAAGTAAAATCTGATTAACTCATATTTATCCTTTAAGACCCAACTCAAACATCCTTTCTCCTTTAAAGCTTATCTCTGAAGAATTAATTACTCATCATTCCTGGACCCACATAGCTCACTGCACTTCCCTCATCCCTAAAGCAGCTGACACACAGCTATTTTGTCATTGTTGCTTTGTATCTGTCCCTGTGTACTCTAAATCCTGTACAACTCAAAACTCAGGAGCTCTTTGTTTAACTCCATTTCCCCCACTGTACCACCTTAAACAGGGTAGGTGGATTAAATGAATGGAAGAATTCTGAAATGCCTCCAGAAAAACTGTTAAATCATTTCAATATGTTTTATATCAATTATGTTTAGTTGTACATTGATTCTTTAACAAACCTTAAGACATGGGGCACCTTTAACTACATTTTTCAATTACTAATAGAGTGTTATTCAATTATGGACACTGTGTATGGCACAGAAAAAATGCATAATAAATATTTCCTTAATGATTTAGACTCAGTGAACCAGATGCCTTATTTTGCCAATTATTTTTAGGAAAAAAGTGACTTCCTTCTCTAGTAAACTACCTAACTACTCTGTGAGGAATTTTTAATGTTCAGAAATGAATACTTATAAACTCTTGTCACTTTAATTTAAATACCTGCTTCATTTATTTCTGTTTCTTCCGTGATGTTGCTTTGATTTCTTCCTCTTTTTCCTCTAGTAGCTTCATTGATTTTTCTCAGCCTACTGTGATGTTCTCACATGCTCTGTTCTTTTAATCAGGTTTCTTTGTTTGCTTGCATTTCTAATCTTATCATAAATCCAGTAAGCAGAGATTCCAACTGATATTGCTTTCAGGGTATTTTAAATATAGGATAAGTATAATTAATGATAGGTTAAAGAAAGGATAACTGCAAAAAACTGCAGTTCTGCCAACTGCAGAGAGATCAATTTAAACTGAGCTCTAGAGGTAACAGAGCTAATTTCAAGTATAGTTACTTTGCTAGGCTCATGCTGATGATGCAATTTGAAGAAATTTTGGTATAGACTCCTTATTTAAACTAATTTCAGAAACAGAATGGACAGTTAAGGAGAATCTGAAACTGCTATGTGATAGTCACAGTAACTGGATACTTTAAAATTTTAATATTGTCTCCATTCTAGAGATAAGGAAAATGAAGTTCATAGAAGTCAAGCAATTGGCCCAAGAATACAGGTAGGTGATGGAATTCCAGCTGACTATTAAAAATTCTAAAAGACGATGCTCTTAAAGTGCTGCATTCAATATGCCAGCAAATTGGGAAAACTCAGTTAGTGGCCATAGGCTTGGAAAAGACCAGTTTCATTTCAATCCCAAAGAAGGGCAATGCCAAAGAATGTTGAAACTATCCTACAATTGCACTCATCTCACAGGCTATCGAGGTAATGCTCAAAATCCTTCAAGCTAGGCTTCAACAATATGTGAGGCAAGAACTTCCAGATATGAAAGGTGGATTTAGAAAAGGCAGAGGAACCAGAGATTAAATTGCCAACTTTCGAGGGGTCATTGAAAAAGCAAGATAATTCCAGAAAACCATCTACTTCTGCTTCATTGACGATGATAATGCCTTTAACTGTGTGAATCACAATAAACTGTGGAAAATTCTTAAAGAGATGGGAATACCGGAACACCTTACCTGCCTCCTGAGAAACCTGTATGCAGGTCAAGAAAGTTAGACCTTGGGCATGGAACAACATGTTAGAACTGGACATGGAACAACAGACTAGTTCCAAATTGGGAAAGGTGTACATCAAGGCTGTGTATTCTCACCCTACTTATTTAACTTCTGTGAAGAGAAAATCATGTGAAATTCCAGGCTGCATGAATCACAAACTGGAATCAAGATTGCTGGGAGAAATATCAACAACTTCACGTATGCAGATAAGACCACCTTAATGGCAGAAACCGAAGAGAAACTAAAGAGCCTCTTGAAGGTGAAAGAGGAGAGTGAAAAAGCTGGCTTAAAATTCAACATGGCAAATAGATGGGGAAAAAAATGAAAACAGTAACAGACTTTAGTTTCTTGGGCTCCAAAATTACTGCAGATGGTGACTGCAGACAGTAAATTAAAAGGTGGCTGCAGCCTTTTTTAATTTTCTAAGTTTGAAAAACTATGACACACCTAGATAGCATATTAAAACGCAAAGACATCACTTTGCTGACAAAGGTTTGTGTAGTCAAAGCTATAATTGTTCCAGTAGTCATGTACAGATGTGAGAGTTAGACCATAAAGAAGGCTGAGTGCTGAAGAACTGATACTTTTGAATTGTGATGCTGGAGAAGACCCTTGCGAGTCTCTTGGACAGCAAGGAGATCAAACCAGAAATCAACCCTGAATATTCACTGGAAGTAATAATGCTGAAGCTGAAGCTCCAATACTTTGGTTACCTAATGCAAAGAGCCAATTCATTAGAAAAGACCTGATGTTGGGATAGATTATGGACCGAGAAGGGGATGACAGAGGATGATATGGTTGGATGGCATCACTGACTCAATGCACTTGAATTTGAGCTCTGGGAGATGGTGAAGACAGTGAAGTCTGGTGTATTTCAGTCCATGGGGTTGCAAAGAGTCAGACACGACTTAGTGACTAAACCACAACACAGATAGGTACGGCAAAGCGTGAACCTGTACTTAAACCTATCCTTGAAACATCTTATCTACCCTTTTCTATCTCTGTTCTATGCTTGGGGCACACATCACGAGGCAGAGTAATCTGGGAATATTGCATTTCTTTTTTAACCCTTATTTTAAAATTCAAAATAAATGGTCAAAACTCCCTGAATTAATTAACTAACATAATTTTTGGTTTTGTTCCAAATTTGATGATCATTCTTAAGAGGACTCAACTGAAGTCTGAAGATACAGACTTTATCTCAAATTTGTAGTAATATTTTAATGATTTGGTCAAATCACCTTACCTCTCTGAATACTGACCTTTTTAATATTGATAATATCTTTCAAGACTACTTCTCAGGATCATGGTCATCAAATAAAAATAATACTTTACAAACTAGAAATCAGCAACCCATATTTCTTTGAAATAAATATTTGTAAAATCATTCTTATGCACAATGAACTACATATGGTTTTTCTGGAAGTACAAAGATTTAGTTCTCCCACTCATGAAATCTGTTATTAGCAGGTAGAATATAATAAAAAAGGGAGTATCTTTAGATGTGTATCCACATTTCAGGTTTTTCACTTAGTGGCTATTAACCTTGGGACAAGCAGACCTTGCTTTATTGCCCTTCCCAGATGTTGAACTTTTTTACAGATGTTTTGTTAAAAGTTTATGTTAAACCTGCATCAAGCAAATCTATGGATGCTACTTTTCCAATAGCTTATGTTTTATGTTTCTTTCATGTCTGCAACACATTTAGGTAATTCTTAAAATTATTTCAAACTTTCATCTTTACTATATGTACTATGATTATCTTTGATCAGTGACCATTGATGTTACTATTGCAAAAAGATTATGACTCAATGTTTAAATGATAGTATTTTTTAGCAACAAAATTTTTAAGATACACATTTTTTAGACAATAATATTGCATGCAATACACTACAGTATAAACATAATTTGTATGTGCACTAGGAAACCAACAAATTCTTGTGACTCACTTTATTGTAGTTGTCTGAAACTGCATCCATAATATCTCCATGGTGTGCCTGTATATCTGAAGTGCCAGGTCCACATTTTTTCAGATTACCTCTATAGACATATTTCCCTTGTACTGAAATGGACACAAAGATATTGCTCAAGAAAGTTTGCTTTGACTCAGCAAATGCGGGAGACCCAGGTTCAACCCCTGGGTCAGGAAGATTCTCTGAGAAGGAAATGGCAACACACTTCAGTATTCTTGCCTGGAAAATCCCATGGATGAAGGAGCGTGGTAAATTACAGTCCATGGGGTCGCAGAGTCGACACGACTGAGCGGTTTCACTTTCACTTTCTTTTCAATCTACTATATTTTCCTACTCAAATCACTACTGGTTCCAAAACCAAAGTTTTATCTTTTTTATTTAAGATGAAGCAAAGAATATCTTCTTTGAAATGTATTTCTTATAATTTTTAAGAAATAAACATTTCTTAAAGATAACTAAGGCCAACTTATGCTTTCTTCTTCGTGGGTCTTCCTGCAAAGTGTGAGAATATATTAAAATTTATCATATCACTACTATCACTATCATATCATATCACTACTAACTAAAATGATGTGCAACTGTGTACTTTCCTAGTCATGATATATTCAGCATATATTGAATTTCAATCAAATTGAATGTAAGTTATTTTTATTTGTATTGCTAATAAGCAATTTTTCCCATATCCTAGAGTTTAAGGGTTAATTTACTTAACTTAATCTGTATCAATTAATTCCATCTCTCAAATTAACAAGTACATATTGTTTAAACTTGGTGAGATATTTTTATATCTTGATTTTACTACCCAGCCACTTTAGCTTTTCTTTCCAGCTCTAACATTCACAACATTGTACATTGTATAGCTATATATTTTAGTCAGTTGTGATACATATCTAACTGGGACACAGGTAAGTAAACATCCTTGTAAACTCAATGGACTTTTCCAGAAAATGTCAATAAACAGAAAGCTAAACAATAAACTTTTAAGTCTTTCTTGTTGGTTATGTCAGAGCAATTTCTTCCTTTTTCTTATAGCATTATATTAGATATACTGAACATACAAAGTTCAAAGATATTACAAAAGAGTCTCTGGTGCTCACTATACTTTATTCATGAAGCCCTTGTAGACTATTCTGTTAGGAAAAGACTCTGATGCATCAAGTTCCTTTAGAGCCATCAAGACCCACTGTGCACAGGACCTAGAGTTTAGTCTCAAACCAAAAATGCAGTCATCCCCAGATGATGTTCTGTTACTCTGAGGAATTGATACCAGCAGCACACATGACTAATCCATGAGAATCCCCTCAGTTCTCAAGCTTCCAAGTCTCAGGGAATGTGACTCTTTCCCACTGGGGTTATGATAGCAACACATTCTCTTTTCCCCTGGCTACTTCAGCCTCTAACCTTATCCATTCCCATCATATCTGACCTACACATTTGGGTGTCCTATTTTCTAAAAATCTAACAATTCTGTCACACTCACAAAACCATTCACATTAAACAAAAGAAAATCAAACAAAAACAAAGAATCAAAGAACTCAAAACATGGTAGGACACTAAAGCCTGGATAAGCACTATTTTTCTAAGAAAAAGAAAAGAAAGAAGGATACATTTTAATGCATTTGTCTACAGCAGCAGGAAGAAGAGACGGAAATTTTTATCTTAATCTTTTACCTTCTTTTGAAAATAATCCAATTACATTTCTGGAAGGATCCCCTTGACAACCATATCTCAGGTGCTATTGTTCCTATTCTAAGTTTTCATTTCTAGGATAGACAGTAGTAGTTAAATAAATATTTGCAGAAATAATAATTATTTAACACAGTTTTTGTAGTGGGAATATTGTTGAATAGTTTATATTCTAATTAATCTAGAGTTCACATTTTAATATGAACCTAAAATGTTTCTTTAACTGTATAACCATGATTATAAAGAGATCATATTGTAGACATTTTCTCCTATTTTTTTTTCCTTTCATCAAATAACATCCCACTGGCATCTTTCCATTTTACTGTACACACAGCAACTTTGTCTTAAAAATGCAAGTATTTTACAGTGTGCCCTTCCCTTCATCTGTTTATGGATATTTAAGTTGTCTAATTTTTTACCATTACAAAATAGCCCAACTATAGATATCTTTTTATATAAATAGTCTAGATCTCTATTAATATCTCAGTAGGATTAATTCCTAACCGTGAAATAGATATCTAAAAGAGTACATGCATCTTAAAATTTCAGGCACTTCCTAAATGCTGTCACAATATATTGTTCCAATTATATATCCAGCAATAGTGTGTGAGTCTTCTCCCTTTCCTTCTGCTCTTATAACTCTGGATATTCTAAGTCTTTTGAACTTTTTTCCCCAATGTAGCATGTGAAAGGTAGTACATATGTTTTTATTTAATCACTGAGGAGCTGAGTGTTTTAACATATTTATTATGTATATTCCTTTTCCTTTGAACTGCTTTTTCACCTCCTCACTCAACATAGATTAAGATGTTTTATTTTACAATATTTTACATAATTTGCATTTTAAGTGAAATTATAAAACTTTATAGATTTTGTAGATGAATAAACTCAGAATTAACTAAATTAGATAATTTGCCCAAGTGTCTGTACAATCTTTATCTAGTTTCTTTACTTGACTTTATAGCTATGATATTAATGATTACACTGAATTATTTTCATAGCATCCTTTCCAGTATTTATATTCTTCACATAAAAATCAATTTCCCCTAAACCTTGTTTAAACATAAATCATATCAAAATAGCAGAAATTTGCAGGCATATAAACATACATTATTTTCCTTATGAATAGCCATATAGAAAAATGAAATAACAGAGGTCCTTTCTTCATTACAATTAACTGTTATGTTGGGCAATTGAAACTCAGTGAGTAATTTCTAAAGTAAATGTACTTGTCCATAAATGTTCTCTCTTTCTCCTTTGACCTATTATACAGTTGCCATGGAAATGAGACTGTTTCTTTAGTATGTTATATATGTTAAAAAAAAGTATTTTTCTTAGATGTTCATTGGTTGTATATTTTAAAAAATAAGGCACATTTATTTGTAGAAATCTGAAAATACTTAAAACCAAAGAAGAGTTGTGCTAATTACTGATTTTCTATATTCAACTCACTATAAAATATGTTGATAAGGAGTAAAAGAAATAATTATGTTTTTTACACTTTCAAAGAAGTAAGCTGACTGATATGATCTGATGATTATTTTCCAGTTTAGTGTGTATTTTCTTTCATCTTTTAGGTTCTATGAAGCAATACCTAATTTAAAGTTTAATATCTTTCTTCTGTACTCATATGCAGCAGATGGCCCAGGAAACTACCTCCTACTATCTAATTCCTTAGTGACATTTATTATTCATCAGAAAGGAAGTTAGGAAACATTATCTTTCCAATTCCTGGCTTGCTTAGTCAAACAGATTAAAGAAAATATCCTGTAGTTAGCAAAGCGATTCTATTTAAACCCATAAAAGCATTAAAAAGTAAAAACTAGTGGCCACTCATTGGAGATACTTGACTGTTGTTCTGCCACACAGAACACTTGGTGGGAAAATGTACCTAATAAGAAACAAATGACAACTGCTTTTGCAACAGAGCTTAGCTTCCGGAGATATTAAACTCTGATCCACAGAAGTCTGGCCAATGATGAGCCTCTTGCTCATCTCTACTGGCTGTCAATCCCTCCATGTATCTAACTATAGATCTTAGATGCAGGTCAAGGAAAATAAGTTGACTACAGATCCCAAATGAACTCTGAATCTTAGTGTTATTATCACATGTGTTTTTAAAGACAATGCCAAAAGAGAAGTGGCTTGCTACTATGTTACATTCAGACATTTTCTGAAGCAAAGGCAAACCCCAACTCTTCCTGGCTTAAGTAAAAGGGAATTTTGTTGATTTCTACAACAGCCAAGATCAAAATTAATTCTAGTTTTAGATTCTGCTGAATTTGGTAACTCAAACAAGATCATCAGTGCTCAGTTGATTTTCCCCTCATATCTCTTATTTTCTGAGACTGTCTATTTCCATGGAGCTGTCTTCTTAGTAAAGTGTTAATCACTCAGTCGTGTCTGATTCTGTGACCGCACGGACTGTAGGCCACCAGGCTCCTCTGTCCATGGAATTCTCCAGGCAAGAACACTGGAGTGGGTAGCCATTCCCTTCTTCAGGGGATCTTCCCAACCCAGGGATTGAATCTGTGTCTCATGCATTGCAGGCAGTTTCTTTACCGTTTGAACTACAGGGAAGCCTTCTCAACATGAGAGCAACAGCAATGTCAAGACTGGGTTCTATTTTATGACAACTGTAAAAGGAGGGAAGCACCTTTCTCCTCATGCCAATAAAACAGCCATGATTGCCTCTGACTGGATAAGCATTTTTCATGTGATCTTTTCTGAATTAATGATTGAGTTCAACTGGATTATATGATCTGGTTAATTTAGGGCTAAGATGCACACCCATCCTTGAAACTCCAGAGAGCATTGCTACCTCTCCACTCTAATTTCCTTTGAGATGTCTTTTTGGACACCTAAGCTATTCACAGTCTATATTTAATAGATATATTTTCCAATATATACTCCTGCTATTCATTCCTAATTATTCCATTGTGAAAAGAGAATTTTAAATGTATTCAGATTTGGTTTTGACTCAGAATATGATCTATCTATTGAATGTCTCATGTATACATCAGAAGAATATGTATTCTGTTGTTGTTGGGTGGAGTGTATTTTAAATCTAAATTTAGTTACTTAATAGCTTTGTTCAAATCTGTAACACTTTTACTGATTTTCTATATATTTCTTCTACCATACCTGTGGATTTTATCTATTTCTCTGTTTTTTCACTCAAGTTCTGTCATGTCATTTGAAGCAAACACATTTAGAATTGATACACACTCTTAATAATCTATGTATCATCATAAATGTTTTTCCTTATTCTTGGCAATATTTCTTCTTCTGAAATTTAGTTTTTTGATTGAATTATTTTTATACCTTCTATTTACTTCCTTATCATGACCATGTTTTCCTCCATCTTATTAAACATATGCAGCATTTTAATAGTTGTTGTTATAATGGCTATATCTTCTAGTTTCATCACCAGTTACATTTCTGGGTTTGTGTCTATTGAGTATTTGCTTTCCTGTTAAATGGATCATATTTTCCTATTTCTTTGTGTACCTGATATTCTTATTGTTTGCCAGAATTGTAAACTTTTAAGTTGTTGGTTAATGGGTATTTCTTGTTCCTTTAAATTATGTTTTATTTTATCCTTGTAATTTGTTTGAATATTTCAAGGTGTTCAGATTGGGTCCACAGCAGCTTTCATTCAACAGCTAAGTTAACCTTCTGACTAAAGCAATACTCTTGTGAGAATTCTAGCTCATATCTCATTAATTACTAGATATTTTCACAGCATTGATGAAAATGCAAATTTTTCCAATTCATATCATAGGCAGAAGAATTTATTCTGTCTGCTCTTTTTAGGTGCTTTCCCCTAGGTCTCTGGGAGTTTTCTTTCTCACAGTCACTGATCAATATCAGTCAGATTGTCTGGGAGACCTCTCCATGAATCTCCAGAGTTCTCTCAAAGATAGGTCTTATTTTTGTTTCCTTTTCAGAGAACACAGTCCTATTCTTCCAGTGTTCCAGGCCTAAAAATGGTTGTCGTACCTACTGTAAAAATAATACTGTACATTCAGTGGCGTAACACAAAAAAAGGTTTATTTACTGCTCACATTATAGTTCAAGGCAGTGATATTGGGTCCCGCAGTTCTCTGGAACAGCTGGACCCTAAATAGACAATCAGGTTTCCTCCTTTTTCCTGTGCAGATGCTCTAATGCTTTCTAGTCTTCAAGTTCTCTGCATTCAGTTGACATTCAGTGAAAAGAGAAAGCAAAGAAATTTTGATGGGGTAAGTTTAGAAGTATTCTATTTCACTACTTTCCACATTCCTTCAAACTGAACTCAGTCATATAGTCCCACCAAATTGCAAGAGATGCCAGGAAATGCAACCTAGCTATATGACTGGAATAGTTCAGTACAACAGAAATAAAACAAAAGACACATATGTTATTATAAATTTTCTAGTAGCCATATTACAAAATAAAAAGGAACAGATAAGACTACCTTTAATAATATACTTTATTTAGACAAATTTATTCAATTAGACCAATTGAATATATAGGCCAATATATTCAAAATAGTATCAA
>SJYX01001099.1:257573-276088 GCA_006410675.1 Oreotragus oreotragus | reverse complement strand
AAAAAAAAAATGCACAAAATACAGAAAGTAGAATGTAGGAAAGGAAAAAGAGAGTCCTCATGATGATGGTGACAGAAGATCCCAGAGTGAGAGCTGAGTGCCAGAACAACTAGAGGTTATGTGGGGAGAAGGAAGCTGGGAGGGGCAATACAGGGGTAGGGGACTAAGTGTGCATGCTAAGTCATTTCAGTTGTGTCTGACTCTTTGCAACCCTATAGACTGTAGCCCACTAGGCTCCACCTCTATAGGATTCTCCAGGCAAGAATATGGGAGTGGGTTGCCATACCCTTGTTCAAAGGATCTTCCCAACCCACGAATCAAATTTGTGTCTCTTTCGTCTCCTGCAAGGGCAGGCAGATTCTTTGCCATTAGTGCCACCGGGAATCCCAGAGGTACAAACTATTATGTATAAAATAAGCTACAAGGATATACTGCACAACCTGAGGGATAGAGACAATATTTTACTATAACTATAAACTATAAACCCTTAAAATGTCAGTCACTATATAATATGCCTGTAACATGTAATATTGTATATCAACTCTACATCGACACAAAAATTTTAAGCATTGCACATTTGCTACTTCAAAAAAAAAAAAAAAGGAGCTCACAGACCAGATTGGAGAGAGTCAGAGGGCCCCAGGAAATTCATCTTCTGAAAGATGAAATTAATAGAGAACATCTGGCACTGATGATACATGGAGAGGACATTGGGCAACTGGTGAAGAGGATGTGGTTGAATAGATGCTCTCTCAACCCACACGCAGAGAAGGCAATGGCACCCCACTCCAGTACTCTTGCCTGGAAAATCCCACAGACAGAGGAGCCTGGTAGGTTGCAGTCCATGGGGTCGCTGAGAGTCGGACATGACTAAGCGACTTCACTTTCACTTTTCACTTTCATGCACTGGAGAAGGAAATGGCAACCCACTCCAGTGTTCTTGCCTGGAGAATCCCAGGGACGGGGGAGCCTGGTGGGCTGCCGTCTATGGGGTCACACACAGTCGGACATGACTGAAGTGACTTAGCAGCAGCAGCAACTCATACATGCTCAGTTGTGTCCGGCTCTTGCGGCCTCATGGACTGTAGCCCACCAGGCTCCTCTGTCCATGGGATTCTCCAGGCAAGATTATTGAAGTGGGCTGCCATTTCCTCCTCCAGAGGATCTGCCCGATCCCAGGATCGAGCCCTCATCTCCTGTGTCTCCTGCTTGGTAGGCAGATTCTTCACCACTAGTCGGACATGACTGAAGTGACTTAGCAGCAGCAGCAACTCATACATGCTCAGTTGTGTCCGGCTCTTGCGGCCTCATGGACTGTAGCCCACCAGGCTCCTCTGTCCATGGGATTCTCCAGGCAAGATTATTGAAGTGGGCTGCCATTTCCTCCTCCAGAGGATCTGCCCGATCCCAGGATCGAGCCCTCATCTCCTGTGTCTCCTGCTTGGTAGGCAGATTCTTCACCACTGAGCCACCTGGAAAGACCAATGTACATAGGAAATGGAGCAAACACAAAATCAGACAATTGTTTTCACCTCAGAGAAAATAAAAAAGCCATATCAGAAGGGAAAAGGTGTTTGGTTTACAACAGAGTTCAACTATAACATGTTTTCGTAATCACGATAATGCAAACAATAGCGCGGATCAAATCACAAGGAGCATATAGTGTTGATGGGAGGGAGTGGCGGTGGGAGGGTGAGCCTAGGTGCCAGAGGTGTAGGGAGCAAGGAGGTGGACAAAAATCTCCTTTTCAGTCATGGGAATTCAACGGACTAGATCTAAAACTGAAAAGTCCAGATGCAGCATTATTTTGTCAAGATGTTAATATAATGGATATTATATTAGAAGTGAAGTGAAGTGAAGTGAAGTCGCTCAGTCGTGTCCGATCCTTTGCGACCCCATGGACTGTAGCCTACCAGGCTCCTCCCTCCATGGAATTCTCCAGGCAAGAGTACTGGAGTGGGTTGCCATTTCCTTCTCCAGGGGATCTTCCCGACCCAGGAATCGAACCCAGGTCTCCAGCATTCCAGGCAAATGCTTTAACCTGAAATGGAGATCCAAATGCCAAGATGATAAACTAGAAATGGTTTCCTCTAGGGGGAGGCTGATGGTAAGCAACCAATACTCTTCGCAACATGCTTTGTAAAAGAATGTGACTTCTTAGTCTATCTTCATGTATGAGTGAATGATAGTCGCTCAGTGGTTGAACTTTGCAACCTGTAGCCTCCAGGCTCCTCCGTCCACGGGATTTTCCAGGCAAGAATACTGGAATGGATTGCCATTCCCATCTCCAGGGGATCTTCCCAACCCAGGGATCAAACCCAGATCTCCCACATTTCAGGCAGATTCTTTACCATCTGAGCCATTAGGGAAGCTCTTACCTAAATGTATAACTTCAACAAAAATAAAGAAAATTATTTTAAAAAAACTATAAAACACTGGTGAAAGAAATCAAAGAGGACACACATAGATGGACAACACATAGGTCCATGTTCATGGATTGGAAAAATCAATATATTGAAAATGAGTATACTACCCAAAGCAATCTATAGATTCAATGCAATCCCTATCAAGCTACCAATGGTATTTTTTCACAGAGCTAGAACAAACAATTTCACAATTTGTATGGAAATACAAAAAACCTCGAATAGCCAAAGCAATCTTGAGAAAGAAGAATGGAACTGGAGGAATCAACCTGACTGACTTCAGGCTCTACTACAAAGCCACAGTCATCAAGACAGTATGGTACTGGCACAAAGACAGAAATATAGACAAATGGAACAAAATAGAAAGCCCAGAGATAAATCCACACACCTATGGACACCTTATCTTTGACAAAGGAGGCAAGAATATACAATGGATTAAAGACAATCTCTTTAACAAGTGGTGCTGGGAAAACTGGTCAACCACTTGTAAAAGAATGAAACTAGAACACTTTCTAACACCATACACAAAAATAAACTCAGAATGGATTAAAGATCTAAACATAAGACCAGAAACTATAAAACTCCTAAAGAACATAGGCAAAACACTCTCCAACATGCATCACAGCAGGATCCTCTATGACCCACCTCCCAGAATATTGGAAATAAAAGCAAAAATAAACAAATGGGACCTAATTAAACTTAAAAGCTTCTGCAACAAAGGAAACTCTAAGCAAGGTGAAAAGACAGCCTTCGGAATGGGAGAAAATAATAGCAAATGAAGCAACTGACAAATAACTAATCTCAAAAATATACAAGCAACTCCTGCAGCTCAATTCCAGAAAAATACACGACACAATCAAAAAATGGGCCAAAGAACTAAACAGACATTTATCCAAAGAAGACATACAGATGGCTAACAAACACATGAAAAGATTCTCAACATCACTCATTATCAGAGAAATGCAAATCAAAACCACAGTGAGGTACTATTTCATACCAGTCAGAATGGCTGCGATCCAAAAGTCTACAAGCAATAAATGCTGGAGAGGGTGTGGAGAAAGGAGAACCCTCTTACACTGTTGATGGGAATACAAACTAGCACAGCCACTATGGAGAACAGTGTGGAGATTCCTTAAAAAACTGGAAATAGAACTGCCTGATGACCCAGCAATCCCACTGCTGGGCATACACACTGAGGAAACCAGAACTGAAAGAGACACATGTACCCCAGTGTTCATCACAGCCCTGTTTATAATAGCCAGGACATGGAAGCAACGTAGATGTCCATCAGCAGACGAATGGATAAGAAAGCTGTGGTACATATGCACAATGGAGTATTACTCAGCCATTAAAAAGAATACATTTGAATCAGTTCTAATGAGGTGGATGAAACTGGAGCCTATTATACAGAGTGAAGTAAGCCAGAAAGGAAAACACCAACACAGTATACTAACGCATATATATGGAATTAAGAAAGATGGTAATGATAACCCTATATACGAGACAGCAAAAGAGACACAGAAGTATAGAACAGTCTTTTGGACTCTGTGGGAGAGGGTGAGGGTGGGATGACTTGGGAGAATGGCATTGAAACATGTATAATATCATATATGAGATGAATCGCCAGTCCAGGTTTCATGCATCATACTGGATGCTTGGGGCTGGTGCACTGGGATGACCCAGAAGGATGGTATGGGGAGGGAGGAGAGAGGGGGGTTCAGGATGGAGAGCATGTGTATACCTGTGGCGGATTCATGTTGATGTATGGCAAAACCAATACAATATTGTAATCAACCTCCAATTAAATAAATTTATATTTAAAAAAAATAAAAAGAAAGCCTATTTTCTCACACAGATCCCCATGTACAATCACCCAGAATTATTCTTCTCAAGATAGGGCTTTTTTTTTTTTAATATTGACTTAGCTGTGTTGGGTCTTAATTGTGGCATACAGTCCTCTCTCTAGGCATGGTGAGGGAGCTTAGTTGCCCCCGAGGTATGTGGGATCTTAGTTCTCCAACCAGGGACTGAACCCACGTCCCCTCCATTGCAAGGCAGATTCTTAACCACTCCATCACCAGAGAAGTCCCACGATAGGGTTCTTTAAAACATAAGACTTTCTTTCTGAACTGGGAGTCCTTGGTGGCCTGTTTTTCCAGTTTCTTGAGAGTGATTTTTCAAAGAGCAGAAGTTTTACATTTTGATGACGTCCCATTCATTAGTATTTTCTTCATCATACTTTTGGTTTTGTACCTGAGAAATCATTGCATAACCTAAAGTCACAGAGATTTTCTCCTTATGTTTTCTGCTATAGGTTCCATAGTTTTAACTTTTGCATTTGTGTCTATGATCCATTTTGAGTGAGTTCTTGCAAATGATATGAAGTACGGCTCAAGGTTCATATTTTTGTATATGGATAGCCAACTGTTCTGGCATCATTTGTTGAAAAGAGCCTTCTTTCTCTGATAAATTCCCTTTGCACTTTTGTCAGCCGTCAGCTGACTACTTGCATGTGAATTCACTTCTGCACTGCCCATCGATCTGTGTGTGTCCTTTTGTCAATACCACTGTGCCTTTATTACTATAGTGCTGTGCTCTGAATGTTTGTGCTCCCTCAAAACTCCTATGTTGAATCCCCAGCACCCAATGTGGTGATATTAGGAACTGGGGCCTTTGGGAGGTGATTAGGTCATGAGGGTGGAGCCTTCAATAATGGGGATTAGTGTCTTTATAAGAAGAGGAATGAGAGAAACGATCTTTCTCTCTCTGGCGGGATACAGCAAGGACGTGGTAGCCATCTACAAACCAGAAAGGGGAACCTCACCAGACACGAAATCTTCCAGAGCCTTGAATTTGGACTTCACAGACTTCAGAACAGTGAGAGATAAATTTCTGTAGTTTAATTCACCCAGTTCATGGTATTTTGTTATAGCAGTCTGAGTAGATTAAGACATGTAGCTTTAGGGGACTTCCCTAGCGGTCCAGTTGTTAAGACCCAGTGCAGGTGGCATGTGTTCGATATCTGGTTGGGGAACTAAGATCCCACATGCTGTGGGCATGGCCAAATAGATAAAATAAAATTAAAAAGACATGTAGTGTTATAATAAGTGTTCATTTCAGCCAAAATTTTGAGCGGCCCCTTCTGTGCCCTGTGCATATTCCCAGGGCACTCTCCACTCCATTGCATGCCAGTGGCATCTACTATAAGCCTGTGATTTCTCTGCCTGAGGGGTTTCAGGGAGCAGCCTTTAGCCAATGACAAATGGGACTTGGAGGATAAATACCTCCTATTCCTCATCCAGAGTGGGACATTCTAAGGCAGGCTCTATGAAAGCTCCCAGAGTTTTCCAACAGGATGCACCCGCCGCGCCCACAACAGTAAACTCCCCAGCCCTGCCCCTTCTACTTCCCGCCTCACAAGCCCATTCTCTGAAAAATGCTGCCTGGATCATTTCCCACGTAAATTATTTGTCCTCAAATTACTGCCTTAGGGTCTGCTTCCAGGAGAACGCAACCAAAAGTACATCCCAGCATCCAGCTCAGTGACTGACACGCATAGACTCCGATTGTCGTCAGAAGGAGGATGGCATCTGTGTGGTTTGGCACAGTGACACACAGTATGTGTTGAATGAATGATTCCTTGAGGAAACCAGTGAGGAAGCCAGAAAGTGCTCTCAGCCACACTCCAATTTCTCCCTCCCTAGTCCTGGGAGACACTCATCCATGTCCTGGTATGTACAGTATTATTGTCACATTTGGAAAAGTTTCTCTGAAAAATTCCAATGACCTCTAAGGGGGTTGGAGGGCCCCTTTGCCATGAGGCTGGCTGCCTGAGATCGTGGTCTTATGCCAACAAGCTGGTGGCGGGTAGCAGGGTAGAAACCTGCTGAATTTGACCAAAAAATAGATACTGGGAAATCTGGTAAAAACAAGGGAAGGTCACTCCAAGCATACTCCCTTTCTTTCCAGTCATTTAAGGGATGACAACTGTGGCCGTCAGATCTCCTCCCATCATGAACGCGCTTCACAGTTGAATCCTTTCTGCAAGGGTTTTCCCACTCCAGCTCTTTCCACACGGACCTTTTGAAATTTAAGGTTTGAATGTCCTTGTAAACATCCCCACAATGAGCCCAGGGCCTTTGGAGGCGTCTGGGAGAAAGCACTGTCCCAGGTAACTGGTTGGGAATCCTTGCCTGGGGCAAGAGTGGTGTTAATGTCAGGGAGGCCTTGCACAAACTCTGCCAGAAATAACTAAGGAGGCAGCCCCTCCCGGGGGGTCTGGGGTACTGAGGCCAACTGGATCGAAGAAGTTTGATCTGAGTTTGGACTTCCTCTTTCCCTTCTGCAAGGTAAATGCATTGCTTTCCTACACAGGACCTCACGATGTTTAGACACACATCTGCACTGGCTGTTGTTGACATTTATCGCTGTAGGAGAACCTTCTGCTGTGGCTTCGTACCACCAGATGCCTTCCAACCTTCCCAACTAGACAGAGCGGGGCACTGGACACTCCCTCCTGACCCATCAAAGCTACTCTCTCTTCCAGGGCTCATACCAAAGACGTCTGTGATGGGAGCGCTGCTGTGGGTACTGGTTACATTGAACACTGTGGCTTCCATGCCCACGTGCCTTCCATACCTTTGATTCTCTCTGTATGGCTAGGACCCCAATTAGTGTTTCATGCTAACATCTTACTCTGAGGCGCATCTTTGAGCTATTGCAGTCCCTTTGTCCAGAGGAAGAACCAGAAATGCCTGGAACTTCCTCTGATCTCCTTCAGCTACTAGACAATGTTTGACCACTATGGGAGTACAAAACCCCTCTTTTGGTGTGCTTTTTTAAAATAAAAACAATTTTTTTTTTTTGGCTGTGCCGTGCAGCATGTAGAATCTTAGTTTCCCAATCAAGGATTGAACTCATGCCCCCTGCTTTGGAAGGGTGGAGTCTTAACCACTGGACCTTCAGGGAAGTCCCCCAAATCCCTCTTTTTAATGCTTCAAAGATCCCTCTGGGATCATGCTGTGTCTGGGACATCCTCTGAATGGCATCACTGCTAGGCTTCTTTCCCTCATCTCCTTACCAGTTTCTCCTGGGTGCCCTTGAGCCCTTGGCACCGGAGAAATGGGTAAGGGGGAGGACCCCCTGAGATGGTGACTCCGTGGGACTCTTGTTGAAGGACTGGGAGTGGGGATGATACTGAAGGCCAGGAAGCCTGGCAGAGGGAACAAGGCAGAGAGCCCCTTTTTGTGGGTCTGGACGAAGTAGAAGATAGATTGAGACATTGAAATAAGCCTGGCCCTCCTCTTTAGCTTTCATGAAGGGGCAAATATGTGCCCACACCTGCCCTCTTGGCCCTTGAGGTTCATACCCTAGCCATCCTGCTCACATTGGTGCAGCAGGTAGAGTCTCCTATCCTTGCCAGAATCTCCTTGGCATTTTCCAGGCTTCACCTTAACTGGACAAGACAGAGGTTACAGGATGCCTCTGGATGCCCCCTGCACTCTGCAAAATCCCAGCCCAGGTCTGAGTGTTAGTAAAGAAATCAACATGTCTCATATCTCCCATATCTCAGGACCATATCTCCCATATCTGAGGTGCAATCAACTCCTGAAAGAGCAACTGATTCCCCAGGGAGCCCTCTAGCAGTGCCTGTAGCTCGTGGCATGTAGCACTGACAGACAGGCTAACTGACTGGGTCACCAGCTGACTAGCCCCCAATGGAAGTGGACACCTACATACCGTGGGAACTACTCTTTCTGGGCAGGACCTTTGCTTTGGAGTCTGAGATGCCTGTGGAATTCCCATATGTGATGCAACAGAGGCTAGGGTGTGTCTTTTCTGCCTGGGCACTGCCATCGTAAGGCATCATGGGGGCTGAGCCCCCTAACATGAAAGAGTAGTTTTGAGGGGAAGAACCCAGCTTTCTCTTCCTTCCCACATGCCATGAGAAGGGGATGGGCTCCCCAATGCATTAAGGAGGTGAAAGGATCCAACCTGTCGGGGAGCAGTTGTGATGGGAGGGGGAGTTGAGGGGGTAGTAGTTGGGTTATCCCATCAAGAAAAGTCACTGGCTTAGGAGGAAAGTTGTAGAGCTCATGATCAGGTATCCCTGTTTCAGGGAAAGACAAAGACATCCAGAGACAAGGAATGCCAGAAACGGGGGTGGGGTAGAGATTAAAGACAAACAGATGGAGACTTCCTGATGGAGAGTTGAGAGGCAGAGGCAGAGACAGGCAGACAGAGGAGAGAGTAAGGAACACACACAAAGAATAAGAGACAAAGAAGGTAAATCAGATTAAAAGGAATCCAGACAGAGACAGAAATAGAGGCATAAAGAGAAAGACAGTGAGGAGGTATAGAGAATAAGTGAGTGAAAATAAGAGAGACAGAGATGTTTAGGCAAAGGAGATCATGTTGACCTAAAAAAAAATAAATAAATAACAGATAGCCAGTTATTTCTCCAGCAAAAACATTAAGGATCAGCAAAGAATTGCAGTTTGGGGTTTGCAACCATGGTGGGGCAAGTGAAAGTCCCTGCCCAGTAAGGGAAAGAGAATGCTTTCACAGAGAGGAAAAGGAAGCGGTGGGGGGCTTCCCAAGTGGCGCCAGTGGTAAAGAACCCACTTGCCAATGCAGGAGATGTAAGAGACACAGGTTTCATCCCTGGGTGGGGAAGATCTCCTGGAGAAGGAAACAGCAACCCACTCCAGTATTCTTGCCTGGAGAATCCCAAGGACAGAGGACAGACTCACAAAGAGTCGGACACAACTGAACAACTTAGCATGCACTCACACAAGCAAGGAAGTCGGGAGGACTCTAGGAAACAAAAGATCTGTGGCTTTGCATTGCCTGAGTCTTTGCTAGGGAGGAAAAGTCTTCCTGCTGGGCTCTGCTCTGGTCAGAGGGTGTGAGAGCGCCCCCTTCTGGCCTCCCAACTCTAATTGCGATTTCTGTTATAACCTCTATACTTTTGAGTCGAGTTGTGTACCGTGATCGCAGTTCATTCTTTATACAGCCACATCTCATTTTGCTGTACTTTGTTTTATCGTGCTTCACAGATGTTGCAATTTTAACAGACTGAAGGTTTGTGGCAATCTTGTGTGGTTCAGCTCTGTGGGTGCCATTTTTCCAACAGCATTTGCTTACTTTCTGTCTCTGTTATGTTTTGGTAATTCTTGCAATATGTGAAACTTTTTCACTGTGATCACATTTGTTATTAGGGACTTATGATCTGTGACTTTTGATGTTATCACTACAGTTCACTGAAGGTTCAGATGATCAGAATTTTTAGCAATAAAATATTTTTAAATTAAGATATGTACATTTTTTAGACCTAATTCTCTTGCCCTCAATAGACTACGGTGTAGTGTGGACATGTATATTCAGTAAATGTATATAGTATACACATATACATTGTAGTACAAACATAACTTTGAGATGCACTCAGTTCAGTTCAGTCACTCAGTTGCGTCCGACTCTTTACGACCCTATGGACTGTAGCATGCCAGGCTTCCCTGTCCATCACCAACTCCCAGAGTTTTCTCAAACTCATACCCATTGAGTCAGTGATGCCATCCAGCCATCTCATCCTCTGTCATCCCCTTCTCTTCCTGCCTTCAATCTTTCCCAGCATCAGGGCCTTTTGCAGTCAGTCAGTTCTTCGCATCAGGTGGCCAAAGTATTGGAGTTTCAGCTTCAGCATCAGTCCTTCCCTGAATCTTTATGGTTGATTTCCTTTAGGATTGACTGGTTTGATCTCCTTGCAGTCCAAGACACTCTCAAGAGTCTTCTCCAACACCACAGTTCAAAAGCATCAATTCTTCAGCACTCAACTTTCTTTGTGGCCCAGCACTCACATCCATATGTGATGACTGGAAAAACCAAAGCTTTGACTCTATGGATTTTTGTCAGCAAAGTAATGTTTCTGCTTTTTAATATGGTGTCTGGGTTGGTCATAGCTTTTCTTCCAAGGAGCAAGTGTCTTTTAATTTCATGGCTGCAGTCACCATCTGCAGTGACTTTGGAGCCCAAGAAAATAAAGTCTGTCACTGTTTCCCCATCTATTTGCCATGAAGTGATGGGACTGGATGCCATGATCTTAGTTTTCTGAATGTTGAGTTTTAAGCCAGTTTTTTCACTCTCCTCTTTCACTTTTTGTTCCTTTTTGCTTTCTTCCATACGGGTGATATCATATGCATATCTGAGGTTATTGATATTTCTCCCAGCGATCTTGATTCCAGCTTGTGCTTCATCCAGTCTGGCATTTTTCATGATGTACTCTGCGTATAAGTTAAATAAGCAGGGTGACAGTGTACACCCTTGAAATACTCCTTTCCCAGTTTGGAACCAGTCCATTGTTCCATGTCTGGTCTAACTGTTGGCTTCTTAATCTGAATACAGATTTCTCAGGAGGCAGATCAGGTGGTCTGGTATTCCCATCTCTTGAAGAATTTTCCACAGTTTGTTGTGATCCACACAAAGGCTTTGGTGTAGTCAATAAAGCAGAAGCAGATGTTTTTTCTGGAACTCTCTTGCTTTTTCTATGATCCAGTGAATGTTGGCAATTTGATCTCTGGTTCCTCTGCCTTTTCTAAATACAGTTTGAACATCTGGAATTCTCGGTTCACTTATTGTTGAAGTGTGGCTTGGAGAATTTTGAGCATTACTTTTTCAGCGTGTGAGGTGAATACAACTGTGCAGTAGTTTAAACATTCTTTGGCATTGCCTTTCTTTGGGATTAGAAAGAAAACTGACCTTTTCCAGTCTTGTGGCCACTGCAGGGTTTCAAATTTACTGACATATTGAGTGCAGCACTTTCACAGCATCATCTTTTAAGATTTGAAATAGCTCAACTGGAATTCTATCACCTCTGCTAACTTTATTTGTAGTGACGCTTCCTAAGGCCCACTTGACTTCGCATTCCAGGATGTCTGCTTCTAGGTGAGTGATCACACCATCATGGTTATCTGGGTCATGACGATCGTTTTTGTACAATTCTTCTGTGTATTCTTGCCACCTCTTCTTAATATCTTCTGCTTCTGTTAGGTCCATACTATTGCTCTCCTTTATTGAGCCCATCTTTGCATGAAATGTTCCCTTGGTAGCTCTAATTTTCTTGAAGAGATCTCTAGTCTTTCCAATTCTATTGTTTTCTTCTATTTCTTTCCATTGATCGCTGAGGAAGGCTTTCTTATCTCCCCTTGCTATTCTTTGAAACTCTGCATTCAGGTGAGTATCAGTTCAATTCAGTCACTCAGTCATGTCTGACTGTTTGTGACCCCATGGACTGCAGCACGCCAGGCTTCCCTGTCCATCACCAACTTTTGGAGTTTACTCAAACTCATGTCCATTGAATTGGTGATGCCATCCAACCATCTCATCCTCTGTCGTCCCCTTCTCCTCCCACCTTCAATCTTTCCCAGTATCAGAGTCTTTTCCAATGAGTTGGTTCTTTGCATCAGTTGGCCGGAGTATTTGAGTTTCAGCTTCAATATCAGTCTTTTCAAAGAATATTCAGGACTGATTTCCGTTGGATTTCCTTGCTGTCCAAGGGACTCTCAAGAGTCTTCTCCAACACCACAGTTCAAAAGCATCAATTCTTCAGTGCTCAGCTTTCTTTATAGTCCACCTCTCATATCCATACATGACTAGTGGAAAAACCATAACTTTGACTAGATGGACTTTTGTTGGCAAAGTAATGTTTCTGCTTTTTAATATGCTGTCTAGGTGGGTCATAGCTTTTCTTCCAAGGAGCAAGCATCTTTTAATTTCACAGCTGCAGTCACCATCTGCAGTGATTTTGGATCCCCCCAAAATAAAGTCTGTCACTGTTTCCATTATTTCCCCATCTATTTGTGATGAAGTGATGGGAGTGGATACCGTGATTTTAGTTTTCTGAATGTTGAGTTTTAAGCCAATTTTTCACTCTCTTTCACTTTTATTAAGAGACTCTTTAGTTCCTTTTTGCTTTCTGCCATAAAGATGGTGTCATCTGCATATCTGAGTTTATTGATATTTCCCCTGGCAATCTTGATTCCAGCTTGGGCTTCATCCAGTCTGGCATTTCTCATGATGTACTCCGCATATAAATTAAATAAGCACAGTGACAATATACAGCCTTGACATACTGCTTTGCTGATTTGGAACCAGTCTATTATTCCATGTCCAGTTCTAACTGTTGCTTCTTGACCTGCAAAACAGATTTCTCAGGAGGCAGATTGGGTGGTCTGGTATTCCCATCTCTTGAAGAATTTTCCAGTTTGTCGTGATCCACACAGTCGACGGCTTTGGCATAGTCAATAAAGCAGAAGGAGATGTTTTCCTGGAACTCTTATGCTTTTTCAATGATCCAGTGGATGTTGGGAATTTGATCTCTGGTTCCTCTGCTTTCTCTAAATCCAGCTTGAACATCTGGAAGTTCATGGTTCACATACAGTTGAAGTCTGGCTTGGAGAATTTTGAGCATTACTTTGGATATTTTTCCTTTGCCTTTAGCTTCTCTTCCTTTCTCAGCTATTTGTAAGGCCTCCTCAGACAATCATTTTGTCTTTTTGCACTTCTTTTTCTTGGGCATAGTCTTGATCACTGCCTCCTGTACAATGTCAAGAACCTCCGTCCATAGTTCTTCAGGCACTCTGTCTATCAGATCTAATCCCTTGAATCTATTTGTCCCCTCCACTGTATAATCCTAAGGGATTTTACTTAGGTCTTACCTGAATGGTCTAGTGGTTTTCCCTACTTTCTTCAATTAAGTCTGAATTTTGCAATAAGGAGTTCATGATATGAGCCACAGTAAGCTCTTGTTTTTGTTGACTGTATAGAGCTTCTCCATCTTCGGCTGCAAAGAATATAATCCATCTGATTTCGGTATTGACCATCTGGTGATGTCCATGCATAGAGTCGCATATTGTGTTGTTGGGAGAGGCTGTTTGCTATGACCAAATTGTTCTCTTGGCAAAACTCTGTTAGCTTTTGCCCTTCATTTTGTACTCCAAGGCCAAACTTACCTGTTACTCCAGGTATCTCTTGACTTCCTACTTTTGCATTCCAATCCCCTGTGATGAAAAGGACATCTTTTCTGTTGTTGTTGTCAGTTCTAGAAGGTCTTGTAGGTCTTCATAGAACCATTCAGCTTCTTCAGCCTTAGTGGTTGGGGCATAGACTTGGATTATTGTGATACTGGATGATTTGCCTTGGAAATGAACAGAGATGATTCTGTCGTTAGATGCACTAAGCAACCAAAAATTTGTGTGAACTTGCTTTATTGTGGTGGTCTGGAACTAACCCCACATTATCTCCGAGGTATGCCTGTACAGCTTAGGTCTTTCCTGTAATGAGTTACCTTGTTATTTCATTTTTCTTCCCTTAAAAAAAAAAGAAACTAGTTAAGTCCTCCTTTATTCTGCAACAGCTCTGTAAAATGCCTCTGTACCAAATTTTTATGTGGCCAAAACTATCAGTCAATCTATTGTGTTAGATTCTTATGACTGCTTTAACAAATTGGCATCAACTTACTGACTTAAAACAACACACATTTATGCTTTTACTTAAAAGTTCTGGAGGCTGAAAGTCCAAGGAAGTTTCACTGGATTGAAACCAAAGTGTTGGCAGGCCATGCTCCCCACAGATGCTTTTGGGGAGAACCATTCCCTGCTATACTTATTTCCTTCCAAGACACAAAATTCCAGTAATGCTTAGATGATTCCAAAGTGTAAAAAAGATAATCTTTCAATTCTTTTTCTGAAGTAGATACAAAATTGACATCCCAACTTGGTAAAACTACATAAAAAAGAAAACTACTGATTAATTTCAGTAATGAATATTAATTCCAAACTCCAAAATAAAATTTAGCAAGCAGAATACAAAGTATATTTTAAAAAATAATTCATTATGCTCAAATACAAGATGGTTAAGTATTAGGAAATCTTTAATATGATTGCTTATCTAAATATATCTAAGGAGGAAAAAAATGATAGAATTTATTCTCATAAATGTTGAAAAGAACTTCAGAAAAATAAACACTTATTATTTTTAAAAGCTATATGCACATAAGCTAAAAAATGGACTATTAACATCTTGAACAGAGAAATACAAAGACTTTTCCATTAAGATTAAGAAGAAGGGGAGCATGTCCACTAACTTCACTACTGTTTCATATTATAATGGAAGAAGTAGCTAAGGTATTGCACAGGATTTTAAAAATCAGATACACAAAAATTAGAAATAAAAACNTAAAAGCTATATGCACATAAGCTAAAAAATGGACTATTAACATCTTGAACAGAGAAATACAAAGACTTTTCCATTAAGATTAAGAAGAAGGGGAGCATGTCCACTAACTTCACTACTGTTTCATATTATAATGGAAGAAGTAGCTAAGGTATTGCACAGGATTTTAAAAATCAGATACACAAAAATTAGAAATAAAAACGCCATTGTAGATAACATGATTGTGTATCTGTAGAAGCCAGGAGATTCCATGTTAAATCCAAAGCGTATAAATGATGAAAGCATTCAATCATATTTTATATTAGCACCAAAAATCACTGATATTCTTACACATGAAAAAGTTTAAAGATTTAATGCAAGACATCATGCATTTAATGCAACAAAACATTCAAACACTAGAAATAAATGCCTTAGGAAATTATCAAAATTTTAAAACATTTGTCAAAAATTCAAAAGTATGCTTAAATAGGAAAGTCCCTTATCCTTGGATGGAATGATTACAACATAATAAAAATGTCAAATTTCTTCATTAGTATAATTTCAATAAAGTGTCAGTAAATTTTAAGAAGTTGATTCTAGACTTCATATAAAAAGTAAACAGGCAAGAACACTAGGAAGCCCCTAAAAGAGAAAAGCATCAACAAAGGCTAGCCTTACCATATGTTAAAATACACTCTAATGCCCCTATAGTTAAAGCACTGTGGTTCGGGTATGTGAATAGAAAACTAAGCATTGAAGCTATACTGTTCCCTGTCTTCCAAACTGGCAGAAATTCAAAAGCTTGACAGCAAACTCCATTACTAAGACTATGAAGAAACAGTCTTTCTCAGACATAGCTGGTAGGAATCCAAAATAATGCAGTTCCTGGGGACAGGAATTGAGCAATGTTTAACAAAATGACATGTTTTTAGCCTGTCAACAGTCTAACTTCTAGGAATCGACTCTGAAGACGTGTCAACAACCATGTTAGCATAATTTGTAACGTCATTTGTAATAGCAAAGGACTGCTTATCTGTGAAGGACGAGAAAAATAGGATAATAAACTGTGATACATCAGCATAATAAAATATTTGGACAATATTTTAAAAAATAGAATGAGGAAGTTCTCTATGAGTTGAGATGAAGAGTTGTCAGTTATATTGTTTAGCAAAAACAGTGTATATAGTAAACTATCCTTCATGTTAGAAATAAATGCAAATCATGATTTTTTAAGATGTTCTAGATAGTGGTTTTACCTCCTTTGTATACATACCCAGAAGTGAGATTGCTGGATCATACGGCAGCTCTAGTCTTAATTTTTTGAAGAACTGCCATATTGTTTTTCATAGTGCTGTACCAATTTATGTACCAGCCAACAGTACGGGAAGGTTCTCTTTTCTCCACCTCCTCAACAACACTTTACTTCTTTCCTTTTTGATGATAGCCATTCTAATAGATGTGGGGCAATATCTCACTGTGGTTTTGATTTGCTATTTCCATGATTATTAGTAATGTTTGAGTTCCTCTTCATGTACTTGTGAGCCATTTGCATGTCTTCTTTGGGAAAAAGTCTATTCAAGTCCTCTGTCCATTTTTTATTGGGAAGTCTGTTTTTGTATCTGCTATTGATTATATGAATTATTTATAGATTTTAGATATTAACCTCCTTATCAGATATATGATTTGAAAATATTTTCTTCCATCCCTTAGGTTACCTTTTCATTTTGTTGATTGCTGATGTTGCTGTGCAGTTTTTTAGTTTGATGTAGTTCCGTTTACTGATTTTTACTTTTGTTGCTTGTGATTTTGATGTTGTAGCCAGAAAAATCACTGCCAAGTCTGATGTCAAAGAGGGTTTTCCCTGTTTTCTCCTAGTCAGTTCAGTCAGTTCAGTCGCTCCTCCTGTCCAGCTCTTTGTGACCCCATGGACTGCAGCACACCAGGCTTCCCTGTCCATCACCGACTCCGGGAGCTTACTCAAACTCAGGCCCACTGAGTCGGTGATGCCATCCAACCATCTCATCCTCTGTCGTCTCCTCGTAATTTAATGATTTCAGGTCTTATGTGTAAGTCCTTACTCCGTTTCAAACTAATTTCTGTAAGTGGTGTAGATGGAGTCCACTGCCTTTCTTTTGCATGAGTATATCCAGTTTTCCCAGCACCATTTATTGCAAAGACTCTCCTCTCCCCACTGAGTATACTTGGCTCCCAGGTCAAACAGTGGGCCATAATATGTTTAAGGTCCATTTCTGGGCTTTCATTCAGCTGGGTGAGAGAGGCACTGTCACCTGCCCAAGGCAACAAGTCAGTCAGGCAAAGCTGACATTCAGACCTCAGTCTCATGAACCCTAAGTCAAGGCTGCTTCTCCAAGCTTCTCCAGACCATCTCCTGCCTGGGGCCCAGGTGAGAGGTCAGGCATAGAGGCCTTGCAGTGTGATCCTCTGAGGTTTTGTGCCCAGAAGACAGCGGGAGATGTTGTGGAAGGACCAATGTTCTGCTGAGGCAGCCCCCTGTCACAAAGCACAGACCTCCAGGGGACTTAGGTCAGACTGAGGGAGACTGATGGCAGATGACTCAGAGATCTGAGCCTGGCTGACTTCTTACTTCCTCAGGGACAATGCATCACTTTCTACACTTGCCCTCATGTCAACGTCGAGCAGCTTCCAAGTGTCTCTCACCACTGAACACTTTCCAGGTTTCACTGAATTGGAGAGAGCAGGTCTGGAGCTTGAAACCCTCCCACTGTCCAAGACTACAGCCCACTTTTACCTTCCTTCATAGAAGCTAACTGCGCCAGTCCCCAAACTGAGGCCTAAGCATCTCATGAAGGTAGACCTGATTCCTTTAACCCAGGGCGCCCCCTGCTGGACTGACTGGTGGCTGATCTCGAGTCAGGCTGGATCGAGCCATCAACAAGATTCACAAAACTGGCAATGGCAGAGACTGGACTAGCTCTTGTCTCCAGCCACCTTCAACAGATAGATGAGGAAACAATGGAAACAGTGAGAGACTTTATTTTCAGTTCAGTTCAGTCGCTCAGTCGTGTCCAACTCTTTGCGACCCCATGAATCGCAGCATGCCAGGCCTCCCTGTCCATCACAATTTCCAGAATTCACTCAGACTCGCGTCCATCGAGTCAGTGATGCCATCCAGCCATCTCATCCTCTGTCATTCCTTTCTCCTCCTGCCCCCAATCCCTCCCAGCATCAGAGTATTTTCCAATGAGTCAACTCTTCACATGAGGTAGCCAAAGTACTGGAGTTTTAGCTTTAGCATCATTCCTTCCAAAGAAATCCCAGGGCTGATCTCCTTCAGAATGGACTAGTTGGAACTCCTTGCAGTCCAAGGGACTCTCAAGAGTCTTCTCCAACACCACAGTTCAAAAGCATCAATTCTTCAGCGCTCAGCTTTCTTCACAGTCCAACTCTCACATCCATATATGACCACTGGAAAAACCATAGCTTTGACTAGACGGACCTTAGTCGGCAAAGTAATGTCTCTGCTTTTCACTGTGCTATCTAGGTCGGTCATAACTTTCCTTCCAAGGAGTAAGAATCTTTTAATTTCATGGCTGCAATCACCATCTGCAGTGATTTTGGAGCCCCCAAAAAATAGTCTGACACGGTTTCCACTGTTTCTCCATCTATTTCCCATGAAGTGATGGGACCAGATGCCATGATCTTCGTTTTCTGAATGTTGAGCTTTAGGCCAACTTTTTCACTCTCCTCTTTCACTTTCATCAAGAGGCTCTTTAGTTCCTCTTCACTTTCTGCCATAAGGGTAGTGTCATCTGCATATCTGAGGTTATTGATAGTTCTCCCAGCAATCTTGATTTCAGCTGGTGCTTCTTCCATTCCAGCGTTTCTCATGATGTACTCTGCATA
>SJYX01001099.1:231285-256713 GCA_006410675.1 Oreotragus oreotragus | reverse complement strand
TCTGTGTATTCTTGCCACCACTTCTTAATATCTTCTGCTTCTGTTAGGTCCATACCATTTCTGTCCTTTATTGTGCCCATCTTTGCATGAAATGTTCCCTTGGTATCTCTAATTTTCTTGAAGAGATCTCTAGTCTTTCCCATTCTGTTGTTTTCCTCTATTTCTTTGCATTGATTGCTGAGGAAGGCTTTCTTATCTCTTCTTGCTGTTCTTTGGAACTCTGCATTCAGATGCTTATATCTTTCCTTTTTTCCTTCGTTTTTCATTTCTCTTCTTTTGGGGGCCTCCAAAATCATTGCAGATGGTGACTGAAGCCATGAAATTGAAAGACGCTTGCTCCTTGGAAGAAAAGCTATGACCCACCTAGACAGCATAATAAAAAGCAGACACATTACTTTAGCAACAAAGGTCCATCCAGTCAAAGCTATGGTTTTTCCAGTAGTCATGTATGGATGTGAGAGTTGGACTATAAAGAAAGCTGAGCACTGAAGAATTGATGCTTTTGAACTGTGGTGTTGGAGAAGCCTCTCGAGAGTCCTTTGGACTGCAAGGAGATCCAACGAGTCAGTCCTAAAGGAAATCAGTCCTGAATATTCATTGGAAGGACTGACGTTGAAGCTGAAACTCCAATACTTTGGCCACTTGATGCAAAGAACTGACTCATTGGGAAAGACCCTGATGCTGGCAAAGATTGAAGGCAGGAGGAGAAGGGGATGACAGTGTATGAGATGGTTGAATGGCATCACCAACACGATGGACATGAGTTTGAGTAGGCTCTGGAAGTTGGTGATGGACAGGGAAGCCTGGCGTGCTGCAGTGTATGGGGTTGCAAAGCGTCAGACACTGAGCGACTGAACTGAACTGAACACCAGCATCCCAAGACCCTCTGCCGTCCGTCTCAATCTTTGCCCCTCTCATGGGTTCAGAACAGCTGGAGGATTTCTGCCTTTCATGCAACCAATACAAGGCCAGCATTGCTTCTTCTCTGAACACTGCTGGCCATCCTGGCACCCGCCCAGGGGGGCGGAGGCGGGGGGGCAGGGGCTGGCTGGAAGCTCCAGCCCCAAGAAGGAGTTTGGGGGCAGGGGAGAGTCTTCCGCTGTCTCTCCCTCAAGAGATACAACATAGAGGGAGGTGGATTTAAGGGCTCAGAGACCATCTTCCCGGAAGATGAAAGGATTCCCCAGAAACCAGAGGAAGGCGGCGGGGGAGCAGACAGGACCCAGAGGTGGGCAAGGGGAGGGTGCTAAGGACAGCCTGACAGGGGTGTGACACGTCGCTGACTCCTGAGGGAATGTGCCGGGCCCCCACACAGGGGTTTCTGGCCCAGAGAGAGAGAACAGGCACACAGAACAGAGCAGGACAGAAAGAGAGAGAAGAAAATAAAGCACACACATGGAAACACTGGATGAAAACTGAGACGGAAGGACAAGCAAGACGGGAAAGGAGAGAGAGACAGCAAGACAGTAATACAAGGAGCTGGAAAGGAAAGAAGGATACGGAGGGGAAAGAAGATGAAGAGCAAGAGGACGGAGGAGATGCAGAGAATGAGAGAGAGCGAGGGGGCAAGCAGGCGAGAGGCACGCAGGATGAGGCCGGCAGCGCTGTCTGCGCAGGCATCCTTTCCGCTGGTCCAGGCACACTCCCAGAGGAAGCCCTCATGAGAGCTTGGTCTCTGTCAGGGTTCCCATTCCGGGGATGCCCAGTGGAAGGACTGGGTTCAACCCCTGCTCTAGGAAAGAAAGAGGCACCCCCCGCCCCCCCAGAGCTAGCCAGGCACCCCTCCACCCCTGCCCATTCTGAGATACCCCCAGTAGGTGACTGTGATTCAGACCCTCCCCTTCAGCCAGGTCAATGCTTCTTTACAATTGCACTGGCTTCAAAGACCCTTCCTCCTCAACTCTCCGTCTTTCCTTCCTTCGCCAGGAGTCAACCCTGCACCTAGTTGGGTGCCCTCACCTCCTTGTGACCCGTTTACCCAGACTTTCCTTTTCCCCAGGAAACCCTTGGTGATCTAATCTTATGCTGACATCTGCCGTCCAAGGGACCTTAAGCTCAGTCACTCACCTGTTTGTTTTCAGTTTGAATTGTTCAAGCAAGGAAGAGAAAGGAAGCGAGGAGGCAGAAGAATATTAGAAAAAGAAAGAATTTTTTTTTCTCATAGACATTACTCTCAAATGAAGAGGGCGGTTAAATTCCACCCTCTTAAGAAACCATGAAAAAGAGTGAGGTGCTCATTTTATTTAAATGACAATATTCATCATGTACCAAAAAATATATCACTTGCCATGATATAAATTATGATGAAAAAATAGATATCCACTTAAAACATTCTAGGAAATAAGCAGTTCTTAAAAAATTTAAGATGTACATGTCAAAGGAAAACATACTTTTTAAAAATTTCTGCCATTTATTTTCAGCAATTTACCATGCATTTCTTCTTTTTCTCTCTCCTATTCTTTAACTAGTACATCATCCTTGGATACCTGGGCAATTTCTAAGTAAGACGGAGAACACAAAACATTAGTCACCAATAAAATATACTTTTAAGTATATTTATATATTGTAGATTGAGCATCAAATAACATGTTTAGTAGAATGTTCCTATGCTTTTGGTGACATTGGTGTTTACTGAAGTACTTTGTACATTAGCGCTTAAATCACCTGCCTTCTGGTTTCCTGTCTGTGAGAGAACAGAAAGTTATTGTTGTGATTAAAGGTTATAACTAGATGGATAATTAAGACTATACTATACATATATTTCAAATTTTCATAAATTTGAAAATTGATATTTGTCTATTTATCAAGGGAATTTTTACAGTTCATGAAGGTAGAAAAGAAAAGCACATTTTTTGAAGACCACTCTTTAAGAACTGAAATCCCTATGTGATCCCAAATCAAGAAAGAATCACAAAGCAGAAAGAGAGGAAATGCATGGCTAAATAACACTTCATTATTAGGTAGATTAGGGTCATAGACCCCCTAAATTAAGATTCAAGGTTGCTAAGCAGAATTTCCTTTTCTAAGTTTATGAAGGCTTAGATTTTAGACCCTAAAGTAGCTTAGAACTAAGGCCACGTTCCACTCCATTTCCAGCCCCGAAGTCTCAAGTCTAGTCCTACATCATACAACTCCCACAGGGGAAAGGCGACCAGCGGCTGTACCAGAGACGATGTAGTCTTATCCCCCCGCCTCAGGATAAGAGTGTTCGCTTTTCATAGCATCCAAACACAGAAACTCTGACTCAAAAATGCCCTGGGAATTTAACGAACAGGGAGTCTGAGTGTCAGGAGGCATTAAAAAAAATATCAGGAAAACAGAAGTGCAGGCACTTAAGAGGAAGCGTGAGACAGTGACCCCACCCTTTCAGGCCATCACCGAAGGGTCCCCCACGGAAGGCTGAAGACAGAGGAGGGGGCGGGGGAGCGAGACTCAGTAGTCATGGACGCCCCTGTAGCTTTAAATAGAGAACACTTTATTTCTTTGTGGCATTTTCATATCGAGAAGCATTCAACTCTTGATAAAAAGAAGTCTTGTGGAATGAGGCAAGCAGGGAAGCACTGGAGATCAGTTATCCAAGTCTGAGCCTGGACTCCCCCACATCTTCTCAAGCCTTGAGAAGCCTCTTCTCAAGCCTTCTCGAGAAACCTGTAAAGAGAAGTCTCTACCTGGGGAGAGCAGAGAGAGAAACAGAGACATGGGATGATGCAGACCCTGAGGGGAATACGGACTGGATCCCACGACCACTATGGTCTGCACCCCATATACTCCTCCCAAGGATGCTGAGATGCACTTCCAAGGAATCAGGGTTCTGGAATTCTAGGCGAGCCATGCTGAAGAATTATACTCTCAGAACCCCTTACCTCACTGTTTAAATGTAAAGAGGAAAGTGTGTCCTTATTATGAGCGATTAGAAAAAATAATGGCCAGGGGCTTCCCTGGAGGCCGAGTGGCTAAGACTGCACTCCCAATGCGAGGGGCCAGGGTTCCATCCCTGGTCAGGGGACTGGATCCCACAAGCTTCAACGAAGATCACAGATTCTGCGTGCTGCAGCTAAGACCCAGTGCAGCCAAATAAACAAGCATTAAAAAAAAACTGGCCCTCTAAACAGTTACGACAAAAATTCAGTAACAGTTCAGATGCTTAGAGGTAATCTCATCCTGACCTCCTTGTCATTTCCCCAAACCGTGATTCCTAAGACACAAATGGCGCGTTTTCTGAAGAAGGTTTGAAGGGCCTCTCTCTTCACTTTGAGGCGAGTTTTGGGGCAGACAGACCGGACCTTACTTCCCCAGTCAGGGACCCAACCAGGGCCCCCCTACAATGGAAACGCTGTGTCTCAACCACTGAATCCCCAGAGAAGTCCCAGACCAGATATCAATTTAACAGCTCTTATCTCCATAAAATCTAAGGGCACTGACAGTCCTCCACTCCCCCTGGAAGACCTGGTTCTTCTGGAACGTTTCAGGGGCAAAGTGGAGGGGGTGGCGGGGGCGCAGATGTAGGGCTTCTCACCTCACTCCAACGATACCCAGGGGTCCATACACTGACGCCTACAGTTGTAGAAACAACACTTCTTGGCCCCCTTGCACCCTCTATCGCGCCGGCACATAGGTAAAAGGACGAAAGGGCAGGAAAGAAGAAATTCTGGGCAATATCCAGGTTTCTGGACGGCTGGGGGAAAATGCCACAAGGTGAGTTGGGGGCCCCTGGGCGTCTGCGCCAGCGTGTCCCACCGGCTTCTCGGAGGAAGCGTGCCCCCACCCCCACCACACCGAGGACCGCCGCGCCCTCCACGCACCCTTGCGGGGTCCCGGCTGTGCCGTGTGGAAGCAGAGCAGGAGGAAGATCACGGGGAGCGCAGAGAAGCTGCTCATCTTCATAGTGGAAGCAAAGAGTGTGGGTGAACGTGGAGACTGGACGTCTTGTTTACATCGACTCTGGCAGGCGGCGGCCAGCAGGGGGAGCTGTAGCTCCCAGGGTCCAAGGTCAAAAGCGCCTGCATTGGACCAGGAAGTATCGTTTCCCATCCTTGAAAAAGGAACTGTAATAACCGAAGAGGCATAACCTCTGAGAGCCCACAAGTGCTCTCTGGTCTTCAGGGAGTGTCTGGGCTGGACATTCTTGCTTTATGTAGTGGATTTGGAGGCAAACAGGAAATGGTCCTTCCCAGGGCACTTTATCCGGTCTGACAAACTCTCTCCCCTTCTCACCATGTAGCCAGGACAATGTAACCCCAACCCTCCCCACAGATTTCAGGAAGGGGTACATTCAAAGAGTTTCCTTTGAACAAATTAACCTTTGAAACACACACAGGTACCAAGACAAAGCACAATAATAAGCTATTAGCAACAAAAAATGGAGCTTTTTTCTAAAAAAAAAAACCCACCAACTCTCCTATTTAAAACATTGTTTGTTTGTTCTGGCTGTGCCTGGGCTTTCTCTAGTTGCAGCAAACGGGGGCTTCTCTCTCGTTGCGGTGTGCGGGCTTCTCGTGGTGCGGGCTTCTCTCGTTGCGGCTCACGGGCTCTAAGGCGTGCGGGCTTCAGTAGTTGTGGTCATGGGTTTAGGTGCCCAGTGGCATGTGGATTCCTCCCAGACCAAGGACTGAATCAGTATCCCTGCATCGGCAGGCAGACTCTTAACCACTGGACCACAGGGACGTCCCTTAATATGGAGTTTCAGCTTTAGCATCATTCCTTCCAAAGAACACCCAGGGCTGATCTCCTTTAGAATGGACTTGTTGGATCTCCTTGCAGTCCAAGGGACTCTCAAGAGACTTGGATTACTGTGATACTGAATGGTTTGCCTTGGAAACAAACAGAAATCATTCTGTCATTTTTTGAGATTGCATCCAAGTGCTGCATTTCGGACTCTTTTGTTGACTATGATGGCTATTCCATTTCTTCTAAGGGATTCTTGCCCACAGTAGTAGATATAATGGTCATCTGAGTTAAATTCACCCATTCCAGTCCTTCTTAGTTCGCTGATTCCTAAAATGTCGATGTTCACTGTTGCCACCTCCTGTTTGACCACTTCCAATTTGCCTTGATTCATGGACCTGACATTCCAGGTTCCTATGCAATATTGTTCTTTAGAGCATTGGACCTTGCTTCTATCAACAGTCACATCCACAACTGGGTGTTCTTTTTTGCTTTGGCTCCATCTCTTCATTCTTTCTGGAGTTATTTCTCCACTCATCTCCAGTAGCATATTGGGCACCTACCAACCTGGGGAGTTCATCTTTCAGTGTCCTATCTTTCTGCCTTTTCATACTGTTCATGGAGTTCTCAAGGCAAGAATACTGAAGTGGTTTGCCATTCCCTTCTCCAGTGGACCACATTTTGTCAGAACTCTCCACCAAGACCCGTCCATCTTGGGTGGCCTTACACAGCATGGCTTAGTTTCATTGAGTTAGACAAGGCTGCGGTCCGTGTAATTAGACTGGTTAGTTTTCTGTGACTGTGGTTTCAGTCTGTCTGCCCTCTGATGCCTTCTCTCAGTGCCTACCGTCTTACTGGGGTTTCTCTTACCTTGGACGTGGGGTCTCTCTTCACGGCTCCTTCACAATTGCACTCATCTCACACACTAGTAAAGCGTGCTCAAAGTTCTCCAAGCCAGGCTTCAGCAATATGTGAACCATGAAATTCGAGATGTTCAAGCTGGTTTTAGAAAAGACAGAGGAACCGAAGATCAAATTGCCACCATTCGCTGGATCATCAAAAAAGCAAGAGAATTCCAGAAAAACATCTATTTCTGTTTTATTGACTATGCCAAAGCCTTTAACTGTGTGGATCACAATAAACTGTGGAAAATTCTGAAAGAGATGGGAATACCAGACCACCTAACCTGCCTTGAGAAACCTGTATGCAGGTCAGGAAGCAGCAGTTAGAACTGGACATGGAACAACAGACTGGTTCCAAATAGGGAAAGGAGTACTTCAAGGCTGTATATTGTCACCCTGCTTATTTAACTTATGTGCAGAGTACATCATGAGAAACTCTGGGCTGGATAAGGCACAAGCTGGAATCAAGATTGCCAGGAGAAATATCAATAACCTCAGATATGCAGATGACACCACCGTTATGGCAGAAAAGGAAGAAGAACCAAAGAGCCTCTGAAAGCCTGATGAAAGTGAAAGAGGAGAGTGAAAAAACTGGCTTAAAACTCAACATTCATAAAATTAAAATCATGGCATCCAGTCCCATCACTTCATGGCAAATAGATGGGGAAACACTGGAAACAGTGGCTAACTTTATTTTGGGGGGCTCCAAAATCACTGCAGATCATGAAATTAAAAGACACGGCAGCCATGAAATTAAAAGTTTTGTACAATACAGATATGGGAATGATTTCTGAAAGCCAACGATACAGTTAACCACAAGCAAATGAAAAACTTTTGTATGGCAAAATTAATCCTACACTAGGAAAAAAATTAGAAATTCTGAAAATGTGAGTAAATACATACAATAGAAATATATATTCTATAATAAATAGAAAGACATTTTACAATACAGTAAAAAAACAGATCACCTAATAGAAACATGTTCACAGGCCAGGAACATATGGATGGCAGAAAATTTGTGCAAGTAGCATATCCATATATATAACTGTGCCTATAATTAAAGAAATACAAATGAAAGTCAACATGATTCTTATTTTTTTCCCTATGAGACTGGTTTCCCACTGTTGATTTGGCACAAATTTCGTCTACCACTGGTCTCTGTCTCAGTTATTATAGAATGGGTGACCTAGTCCCTTAGGACCCATCTTGCTGGAGAAACGCTCCAAGAATCTAAGCAAAGGTCTATGCCTGGTGAGGAGTAAATTGGTGTGAGAAAAGCAGAAGCATCTTTGAGAGGGCTCCAAAATGAGGCCCGACACTCATGATAATGGCTGACCTGGCAAACTGCAGAGTCTCAGTTCATAGCTGACTTCTCAACTCCTGCCCAATTCTTTGATTATTATCTTTGATTCCATACTTTGGGATTTTTTTTTTTGTTGTTATGTTCCTTTTGTTCTTGCTGTTTGGGTTTTGTTTTTGTTTTTCTGGCTGTGCCAGATGGGCACGTGGGATCTTAGTTCCCCAGTGAGGGATAGAACCCATGCCCCCTGCAGTGAAAGCAGAGTCTTAACCACTGGACCATAAGGGAAGTCCCTGATTCTACACTTTGGGTTGAGAAATTCTGTTACTCTGGAATTCCTGCCATGAACTTGAAATCCGGTTCAGATCGGATGAATAGATCATGAAGTCTTTCTTTGAAAGGTTACTTGTCCTCCTACTTTATTCAACATCCTGTATAAAATGGGAACAATTATTAGGCAATGCTATTGAAATAAAAGCAGTGATAAAATACAGTAATGAAAAAAATACCCCATGGAAAGAGAAAAAAGATAATATCAGGACAGGTGGCTCCTAGCCCCAGTTCCGCCCATGACTCCCCGGGTAAAGTTTGATGATGCCCCTAGATGTCAGTTTTCTACTTTTCGAAATGAAGGTGTTTGTCTGGCTAATGTCCAACTCCAATTCAACAGAATGTTGTGACTCTGAGCACCTGGGACAAGCTGAGAAGCTTGTGGTGTCTGTGCATGACCCCTGTCACACTGGACACCCAAGGGCAGATACACATGGCTGGCTAGAACAGAGTCTCCTCATCCAAGTCTCCTCCTCAGACAAGGAGAGACTAAGAAGTGAATTATCAGTGACCCGGGGCACACACAGAGCGTGCAGGAATGACATCAGAGCTTCATCTCAGCAAAACGTTCCTCAGCTGGGGACCATTGTGTCTCTGGCAGGCATGTGGTAGCACTTGAGCTGGTCCCAATTAGCCATATATTTCCTGGCTGCACTGCCCATTCTGGGAAACTCAGCAAGCATCTCTTATTGACTTCACTAACATCATGCATTCAGAAAACTAACATCATGGCATCTGGTCCCATCACTTCATGGCAAATAGAAGAGGAAACACTGGAAACAGTGGCTAACTTTATTTTTTGGGCTCCAAAATCACTGCAGATGGTGACTGCAGCTATGAAATTGAAAGACGCTTACTCCTTGGAAGGAAAGTTATGACCAACCTAGAGAGCATATTAAAAAGCAGAGACATTAATTTGCCAAAAAAAGGTCCATCTCGCCAAGGCTGTGCTTTTTCCAGTAGTCACATATGGATGTGAGAGCTGGACTATAGAGAAAGCTGAGTGTCGAAGAATTGATGCTTTTGAACTGTGGTGTTGGAGAAGACTCTTGAGAGTCCCTTGGACTGCAAGGAGATCCAACCAGTCCATTCTGAAGGAGGTCAGTCCTGAGTATTCACTGGAAGGACTGATGTTGAAGCCCAAATTCCAATACTTTGGCTACCTAATGTGAAGAGCTGATTCATTTGAAAAGACCCTGATGCTGGAAAAGATTGAGGGCAGGAAGAGAAGGGGACGACAGAGGATGAGATGGTTGGATGGCATCACCAACGCAATGGACATGAGTTTGAGCAAACTCTGGGAGCTGGTGATAGACAGGGAGGCCTGGCGTGCTGCAGTCCATGGGGTCGCAAAGAGTCGGACACGACTGAACTGAACTGAACCTCATGCAGCCCCAGAAGTTCTCACCTTTCCCATCATCCTTGTGGTCTCCTCACCACAACAGGCAGAGTGGAAAAGGCTTGATGAGGCAGTAGGTGGTTTAGAGAATATTGGAGCCACTCTGCTCCATCCAGTTCCCTTCCTTTCTTTAAAATCTTTTTTTTAAACATGTACACATTGCTTTATTTATTTATATTTGGCTGCACTGGGTCTTCCTTGCTGCACGCAGGCTTTCTCTAGTTGCAGGGAGCGGTGGCTAGTCTCTAGTCTGGTGCACAGGCTCAGCTGCTCAGAGGACATGGAATCTTCTCAGACTAGGATCGAGTCCATGTCCCCTGCATTGGTAGGCAGATTCTTCTCTTCTGCACCACCAGGGAAGTCCCAATCGCCTTCTTTTTAACAGGTGGTTAAACTGTAGGGCAGAAGCTGAGACCAGAATACAGAATGGAGAGGAGGATGCAGAGCTGCTCCAGTGCTCACAGCAGGAATGAGGTGCTTTAGACAACTTTCACGTCTGGACTTCTAAGCATATGTGTAAGGAGGGAGTGTCCCACCAGGTCAGTCTTGGGAGTGGGAGGTTGAGACTCATCCCCTATAACAGCTGGAAAGTCCAGACACCAGCTCCCCCTTGCCTTCTTTGCAGCCATCACGTGTGCAAGAGTGCTGGTTTTAAGAACCCATGCACAAACACTGTCATGGCTGTGAGGACTAGTGACTGTTAGAAGCAGACACAGAGAAAGGAAGAAGTGAGGATTTCTCCCAGCCCCAATGGCTGCAGCATCTCACTTCCAGGCAGAGCAGCAGAAGGGATGCCCAAGGCTTTGGCAGTGTTGGCTGGACAAGATGTGACATCATTCTACCCAGAGACAGTGGGGGATGGGGCACCCTACTGTGATTCAAGAGTAAACAACCCTGGGACAAGTATTGAAGAATTACTATCTTAGTGTCTAAAAACACTCAGTTGCAGACTAGGGAAGATCAAGCGCCATCTAGTGTCGGAAAGCTGGAAGGTAATTTGGGATTAAAATCCCACGTTAGAGGGATAGGAGAAGGCAATGGCACCCCACTCCTGTGCTCTTGCCTGTAAAATCCCATGAACGGAGGAGCCTGATTGGCTACATTCCATGGGGTCGCGAAGAGTCGGACACGACTGAGCGACTTCACTTCACTTCACTTCTACTGAGACATTAATGGTGCTATTGACAAAAACAGATATTAGCAGTTTCATAATGTTTTAAAAATCCTAATATCATTGTCTTTTGACATTTAAAATACTAGTTGAGGTGATATAAGAAACTATATGATCTACTAACCAGCTGCTGCTGCTGCTAAGTCACTTCAGTCGTGTCCGACTCTGTGTGACCCCATAGATGGCAGCCCACCAGGCTCCCCCATCCCTGGGATTCTCCAGGCAAGAATACTGGAGTGGGTTGCCATTTCCTTCTCCAATGCATGAAAGAGAAAAGTGAAAGTGAAGTCGCTCAGTCTGTCCAGCTGTTAGCGACCCCATGGACTGCAGCCCACCAGGCTACTCCGTCCATTGGATTTTCCAGGCAAGAGTACTGGGGTGGGGTGCCATTGCCTTCCACGACTAACCAGCTAAGCATGCTTATATTTAACTTGGATATCATTCAGCTTGACATTTTATGCAAGTCAACTTAGTCAAGAAGGCTTTAAATCATTCATGTTGGGAAGATGATAAATATTAATAATCTTAGTTATCCAAAGCGAGGAATAAATGGTAGATGGGAGATGAGATGGGAGATGAAAATAAATAAAAATAGTAGTTGGTGTTGACAAAGAAGTTAGACCAGGAATAGTAGTAAACAACATTTTCCTTAAGGAATTTCAAACATGTACAGTAATACTTGAACAACATGGGAGTTCATGTTATTTAAAAATTGCATAAATCTTATAATAGGCCTTCATATTCTTGGTTTCAAATCCACTATTAAAATAACTATAGATTTTCATAGTAGTATTTACATCATGATAGTACTGTAGTGAACTTAGTTCAAACCTGTTAAGAGTCAACTATTCAACTTCTGACTTCATTTTGTTTGGCTATAATAACACTTTAGTACTGCCCTGTTATCATAAACTTGATTCCTCTGTGCAGTGTTGTGTATCTTGCATGTGTGATCAGTCTCTCAGTCATGTCCAACCCTTTGTGACACCATGGACTGTAGCCCACCAGGCTCCTCCACACATGGAATTCTCCAGGCAAGAATATAGTCATTTCATACTCCAGGGAATCTTCCCAACCCAGGGATTTAATCCATATCTGTTGTGTCTCTTGCATTTGCAGGTGGATTCTTTACCACTATGCCACCTGGGAAGCTCCATGGACTTCTTGGCTAGAGAATTCCAAAGACAGAGGATCCTGGCAGGCTATAGTTCACAGGGTTGCAAAGAGCTGGAGATGACTGAGTGACTAACACACGTACACACATATACATACATACATTAGTTTGGCCTTCCCTAGTGGCTCACATGGTGAAAAGAATCAGCCTGCAATGTGGGAAACCCGAGTTTGATCTCTGGATTGGGAAGATCCCCTGGAGGAGGGCATGGAAGCCCACTCTAGTATTCTTGCCTGGAGAATCCCATAGATAGAGGAGCCTGGTGGGCTATGGACCAGGGGTTGCAAAGAGTTGGATACTACTGAGCAACTAAGCACAGCATAGCACATACATTAGTCTAAGTGATTCAGGGAAGAACAACATAGTAATTAAAGTTTAGTTCTCTGGGGAATTCTCATGATATAATGATGGTAAAGGAAAAAAACAGACAAAAGCATATGATTTTGACTTAAAAGATATATATATATGAACCATATATATATAAACCATATATATAAAGTATACATATATATGAACCATATTTAAAGAATAACTATATTTTAACATAATCATATTTGTTTATACATATTTAAAAATTTTCAAATATTTTCTAATAAGTCAATTTTTTTTATCAGAGAAATCAGATTCATATAACTATTGAAGCTGAGGGCAGATTTACCTAGCAAGTCATTCATTCAAATATAAGACGTGAATGTATTGTCATAGAATGATATATCACCTGGGGTGATAAGGGAAATTAGATGATGTATGCTGGGTCATATAGTAGCTCTCTTTTTAGTTTTTAAAGGAACTTCCATAGTGTTCTTGATAGTGACTGTATCAATTTAAATTCCCACCAGCAGTGAAAAAGGGTTCCCTTTTCTCCACACCCTCTCCAGCATTTATTGTTTGTAGGTTTTTTGATGATAGGTATTCTGCCTGGTGTGAGATAATAGATCATTCATTTTAGTTTTGCTTGGCAGTTCTCTAGTTATTAGTGATGTTCCACATCTTTACATATGCTTATTGGCCATTGGTAAGTGATAGTAGACATTTTAAACTGTATGTATCATAATGTCTCTAGTAACATTCCACTCTGCTCAAAAGAAATCATATAAACACACTCTAAAAATTATTTTTAATAAAAACAGGGAGCAGGCTAGATTTGCCCCATTGGCTGTAGTTTGACAAACCTGAGATATTCTTGAGTATTGACAACTACAGTGATGGCCTGGAGTCCATTCAGTGAAATTTACTAGATCACAACTTACTTTTTAAAAAGTTTTAGTATTTATTTTTATTTATTTGGCCATGCCAGGTCTTAGCTGTGGCAAGCGAGAATTTTAGTTGTGGCATGTGGAATCTAGTTCCTTGACCAGGGATTGAACTTGAGCCCCCTATCTTGGGAACTCTGAGTCTTCGCTACTAAACCATCAGGGAAGTCCCACTCATAACTTTCTTGAAGGTAGGGTATTGATCTTGTATTTTCATATCACTTATGATACTTTATATTTGTGATCACAAAGGAGACACCTGATAGAATATTTAATGAAGGAATGAATGATCAGTGAAATGTCCAGTGGTATCTACCATGGTTCCATACTATCACACTCTTTTCTGGTAAGTGGGGCTGACATTCAGACAAGGCAGTCTGAGCTAATGGGAAAAGCATCTGATGGCTTTTAGTGTCTGATGGAATGAATTGGATTTAAATAATTGATCTACTTATAATTGATATATCTCAAACAAGCTATATAACTGATTTCAGTGGATAAATTTCATATTTATCAAAAGGAATTGATGATAATGGCATTATTGGTAAGTTAAATCCATTAAGATATTAACTTTTTAAATAAATGATGTGATGAAGATTTGATATTTAAAAAAGTTAACTTTCATTCACTTTAATTGGGAGTCACAATTTGATTAACTTTGTAGAATCATAAAATGAAAGTGGAAAGAAACTTGACAGTAAACAATTCTACATCTTTCTTACCTTCCTTTCTTGAAGATAAAAAAAAAAAAAAAATCAAGACCCAGAAAGATTAAAGCAGTGTAAAGAAACTCAGGATTAGAAAGTATGAAGCTAGAATTTAGTTCTGGTTTGACTGTTAAATAATTATGGCATGTATGTACATGAGGGTATTTACCTATTTCAGCCTATTCCCTTGACTAGTGGAACTAAGTAGTCTTTAAGCCTCTATCCAATGTTAATAGTCTGTTTATATTGTAAAATTTTCTTACCCATTTCTGTCCAACTCTGTTCTCTTGCTAGCCACAGCACACAATTATGCCCATCCCAGCCACACACATACGTGGAATTCTAAGCATATTCAAAATGGTCCATAGTGAGAAATAATTAAATTAAAAGCAAAATAAAAATAAACCAAATTAAATTTCATGAGACTTTTCATAGTATGCTAAGTAAAATAAAACACATGACTGAAACATTTTAGATTTCAAATGAGAATGGTTTTTGTGATTCCTGTGAAAGAAATCTAGTCCATGATGCTAGGATAAAGCTCTGTTGTGTCAGGTCTCACTACATTGCTAAGATCACTTATATATTCCTTGATCAGACATTTTCTTCTGAAAGCACATAAAGAAAATGGCCCAGGTGGAGAATAAACCTCACTTTCGAAAGCAGTCTATTTAGGATTTTTCCATAGTTGTTCCACTCCCTCTCTACTTTTTTCTCCCAAGCACAGCTGCAAGTTTAAGTAGGCAGACAAGCTATAATCAGCCACTTAGATGGGATGCTGAATCACAGTTGTGTTCAGTTTACATGTTTAGCTGTTTTTCTTGCTTGGCTGACCTTGGTTCTCTCCTCCCCCAAATGTTCATGATGACATAGCCATGAAATTAAAAGTTTTGTACAATACAGATATGGGAATGATTTCTGAAAGCCAACGATACAGTTAACCACAAGCAAATGAAAAACTTTTGTATGGCAAAATTAATCCTATACTAGGAAAAAAATTAGAAATTCTGAAAATGTGAGTAAATACATACAATAGAAATATATATTCTATAATAAATAGAAAGACATTTTACAATACAGTAAAAAAACAGATCACCTAATAGAAACATGTTCACAGGCCAGGAACATATGGATGGCAGAAAATTTGTGCAAGTAGCATATCCATATATATAACTGTGCCTATAATTAAAGAAATACAAATGAAAGTCAACATGATTCTTATTTTTTTCCCTATGAGACTGGTTTCCCACTGTTGATTTGGCACAAATTTCGTCTACCACTGGTCTCTGTCTCAGTTATTATAGAATGGGTGACCTAGTCCCTTAGGACCCATCTTGCTGGAGAAACGCTCCAAGAATCTAAGCAAAGGTCTATGCCTGGTGAGGAGTAAATTGGTGTGAGAAAAGCAGAAGCATCTTTGAGAGGGCTCCAAAATGAGGCCCGACACTCATGATAATGGCTGACCTGGCAAACTGCAGAGTCTCAGTTCATAGCTGACTTCTCAACTCCTGCCCAATTCTTTGATTATTATCTTTGATTCNAGGTCTATGCCTGGTGAGGAGTAAATTGGTGCGAGAAAAGCAGAAGCATCTTTGAGAGGGCTCCAAAATGAGGCCCGACACTCATGATAATGGCTGACCTGGCAAACTGCAGAGTCTCAGTTCATAGCTGACTTCTCAACTCCTGCCCAATTCTTTGATTATTATCTTTGATTCCATACTTTGGGATTTTTTTTTTTGTTGTTATGTTCCTTTTGTTCTTGCTGTTTGGGTTTTGTTTTTGTTTTTCTGGCTGTGCCAGATGGGCACGTGGGATCTTAGTTCCCCAGTGAGGGATAGAACCCATGCCCCCTGCAGTGAAAGCAGAGTCTTAACCACTGGACCATAAGGGAAGTCCCTGATTCTACACTTTGGGTTGAGAAATTCTGTTACTCTGGAATTCCTGCCATGAACTTGAAATCCGGTTCAGATCGGATGAATAGATCATGAAGTCTTTCTTTGAAAGGTTACTTGTCCTCCTACTTTATTCAACATCCTGTATAAAATGGGAACAATTATTAGGCAATGCTATTGAAATAAAAGCAGTGATAAAATACAGTAATGAAAAAAATACCCCATGGAAAGAGAAAAAAGATAATATCAGGACAGGTGGCTCCTAGCCCCAGTTCCGCCCATGACTCCCCGGGTAAAGTTTGATGATGCCCCTAGATGTCAGTTTTCTACTTTTCGAAATGAAGGTGTTTGTCTGGCTAATGTCCAACTCCAATTCAACAGAATGTTGTGACTCTGAGCACCTGGGACAAGCTGAGAAGCTTGTGGTGTCTGTGCATGACCCCTGTCACACTGGACACCCAAGGGCAGATACACATGGCTGGCTAGAACAGAGTCTCCTCATCCAAGTCTCCTCCTCAGACAAGGAGAGACTAAGAAGTGAATTATCAGTGACCCGGGGCACACACAGAGCGTGCAGGAATGACATCAGAGCTTCATCTCAGCAAAACGTTCCTCAGCTGGGGACCATTGTGTCTCTGGCAGGCATGTGGTAGCACTTGAGCTGGTCCCAATTAGCCATATATTTCCTGGCTGCACTGCCCATTCTGGGAAACTCAGCAAGCATCTCTTATTGACTTCACTAACATCATGCATTCAGAAAACTAACATCATGGCATCTGGTCCCATCACTTCATGGCAAATAGAAGAGGAAACACTGGAAACAGTGGCTAACTTTATTTTTTGGGCTCCAAAATCACTGCAGATGGTGACTGCAGCTATGAAATTGAAAGACGCTTACTCCTTGGAAGGAAAGTTATGACCAACCTAGAGAGCATATTAAAAAGCAGAGACATTAATTTGCCAAAAAAAGGTCCATCTCGCCAAGGCTGTGCTTTTTCCAGTAGTCACATATGGATGTGAGAGCTGGACTATAGAGAAAGCTGAGTGTCGAAGAATTGATGCTTTTGAACTGTGGTGTTGGAGAAGACTCTTGAGAGTCCCTTGGACTGCAAGGAGATCCAACCAGTCCATTCTGAAGGAGGTCAGTCCTGAGTATTCACTGGAAGGACTGATGTTGAAGCCCAAATTCCAATACTTTGGCTACCTAATGTGAAGAGCTGATTCATTTGAAAAGACCCTGATGCTGGAAAAGATTGAGGGCAGGAAGAGAAGGGGACGACAGAGGATGAGATGGTTGGATGGCATCACCAACGCAATGGACATGAGTTTGAGCAAACTCTGGGAGCTGGTGATAGACAGGGAGGCCTGGCGTGCTGCAGTCCATGGGGTCGCAAAGAGTCGGACACGACTGAACTGAACTGAACCTCATGCAGCCCCAGAAGTTCTCACCTTTCCCATCATCCTTGTGGTCTCCTCACCACAACAGGCAGAGTGGAAAAGGCTTGATGAGGCAGTAGGTGGTTTAGAGAATATTGGAGCCACTCTGCTCCATCCAGTTCCCTTCCTTTCTTTAAAATCTTTTTTTTAAACATGTACACATTGCTTTATTTATTTATATTTGGCTGCACTGGGTCTTCCTTGCTGCACGCAGGCTTTCTCTAGTTGCAGGGAGCGGTGGCTAGTCTCTAGTCTGGTGCACAGGCTCAGCTGCTCAGAGGACATGGAATCTTCTCAGACTAGGATCGAGTCCATGTCCCCTGCATTGGTAGGCAGATTCTTCTCTTCTGCACCACCAGGGAAGTCCCAATCGCCTTCTTTTTAACAGGTGGTTAAACTGTAGGGCAGAAGCTGAGACCAGAATACAGAATGGAGAGGAGGATGCAGAGCTGCTCCAGTGCTCACAGCAGGAATGAGGTGCTTTAGACAACTTTCACGTCTGGACTTCTAAGCATATGTGTAAGGAGGGAGTGTCCCACCAGGTCAGTCTTGGGAGTGGGAGGTTGAGACTCATCCCCTATAACAGCTGGAAAGTCCAGACACCAGCTCCCCCTTGCCTTCTTTGCAGCCATCACGTGTGCAAGAGTGCTGGTTTTAAGAACCCATGCACAAACACTGTCATGGCTGTGAGGACTAGTGACTGTTAGAAGCAGACACAGAGAAAGGAAGAAGTGAGGATTTCTCCCAGCCCCAATGGCTGCAGCATCTCACTTCCAGGCAGAGCAGCAGAAGGGATGCCCAAGGCTTTGGCAGTGTTGGCTGGACAAGATGTGACATCATTCTACCCAGAGACAGTGGGGGATGGGGCACCCTACTGTGATTCAAGAGTAAACAACCCTGGGACAAGTATTGAAGAATTACTATCTTAGTGTCTAAAAACACTCAGTTGCAGACTAGGGAAGATCAAGCGCCATCTAGTGTCGGAAAGCTGGAAGGTAATTTGGGATTAAAATCCCACGTTAGAGGGATAGGAGAAGGCAATGGCACCCCACTCCTGTGCTCTTGCCTGTAAAATCCCATGAACGGAGGAGCCTAGAAGGCTGCAGTCCATGGGGTTGCTGAGGGTCTGACACGACTGAGCGACTTCGACTTCACTTTCACGCATCGGAGAAGGAAATGGCAACGCACTCCAGTATTCTTGCCTGGAGAATCCCAGGGACGGGGGAGCCTGGTGGGCTGCCGTCTATGGGGTCGCACAGCGTCGGACACGACTGAAGCGACTCAGCAGCAGCAGCAGGGCTTCCCTGGTGGCTCAGGTGGTAAAGCGTCTGCCTGCAAAGCGGGACACCTGGGTTCCATCCCTGGGAGGGGGAAGATCCCCCGGAGAAGGAAATGGCAACCCACTCCAATATTCTTGCCTGGAAAATTCCGTGGACGGAGGAGCCTTGTAGGCTACAGTCCATGGGATCGCAAAGAGTCAGACACGACTGAGCGACTTCACTGGTTCCCTGGTTAGAGGGACTTCCCTGATGGTCCAGTGGCTAAGAACTCCACGCTCCCTATGCAGGGGGCCTGGGTTCAATCCCTGGTCAGGGAGCTAGATTCCACGTGCTGCAGCTAAAGATCCCAAGTGCTGCAACACCCAGAGCAACCAAATAAATAAAATGAGTAGAAAAACGATTCAGATCCATTAAAAGTGACCTTGTGAAAGAGACTACTGCTAAGAGAGACACTGGCAGAAGAGGAGTCCCGCCAGAGAAGGTGCTTTCCAGGGACGTTGCCATGGTGACCAGGGGGCGTGGCTTCTGTTTCAGAGGTGGCAACATTTGTGATGTCCCCTTTGGAACCACCAATGTGAAGAGTCTCTGGAGTTTCACGGGGAGTATGCAGAGGGTATCTGATGTTTGTTGACTGCCCATTGTATTTTGGTACCTCCCTTTCAAGTTCATACTTGAGTCTTTTTTTTTTTTAATTTTTAAATTTATTTGGCCGTGTTGGATCTTAGTTGTGGCTAGCGGGTTCTCCTGTCATCGCAGGATCTTTAGTTGTGGCATGCGGAAACTTTAGCTGCAGCATTCGAGCTCTTATTTGCATGTGGGATCTAGTCGCTTGACCAGGGATTGAACCTGGGTCCCCTGCACTGGGAGCAGGGAGGATTAGCCCCTGGAACACCAGGGAAGTCCCCATACTTGAGTCTTGATGGACATTCTGGACCCCTGCTGCAGACACTAAACAAATCAATGAGTCACTTTGTTTCACCCTGATACCTAGGGCTGCACTAAGATGCCTGGCAAATCTGATGCTCCTACAGGACACTTAGATCTCCACTGAGTGACCCTAAGCAGCAAGGACCAAAGGGCAGCCTTTTTCAGGGCAATGTAATATTTTCATCCACAGCAGCACCCAGTCAGGGACCACTGGTGGCTGCGGTGAGTGTCCAGGACCAGAGTAAAGGTGTTCACATCACACGGTTACTGAGCTGTGGTTGGCTGTGATCACGCCGCCTGGACACTCATTCTTACAGTGCTCTGAGCCTGAATCCTCACAATTCCATGAGCCACGTTTTGTAGATTGCATTCTCAAGGGAGCAGAAGCTGAGACAGAGTTAGCAGTACAAGTTTCATGGCAAAGTAACATCAGTGAAAGGGAAGGAGAGGATACAGGGCTAGGTACCAGGAGCATCATCTTGCTGACCTGATCGCATCTCTGCCAGCCCCCCGGGGAAGCTCTGGAGCAAGGATTTTCCATAAGAGGGGGTCCTCCATTAGGCAGAAAAGGAAAGAGGCTTGAATGACAGCCTCACTCTGCTCCTGGCCAGGGGCTTCCCCGGGTATAGTGTGATCTCAGCTCAAGTACCAGGTGTCTGAGAAGCACTTGCTGTCTGTGATCAGCTAACACACTCCTCGCAGTTGGGTGGCGAGCTGCTTCCTGAAGGAACTCAGAGCTGCACACCTCCTTCTGCTCTGCTGCTGCTGCTGCTGCTAAGTCACTTCAGTCGTGTCCGACTCTGTGTGACCCCATAGACGGCAGCCCACCAGGCTCCCCCGTCCCTGGGATTCTCCAGGCAAGAATACTGGAGTGGGTTGCCATTTCCTTCTCCAATGTATGAAAGAGAAAAGTGAAAGTGAAGTCGCTCAGTCTGTCCGACTGTTAGCGACCCCATGGACTGCAGCCCACCAGGCTACTCCGTCCATTGGATTTTCCAGGCAAGAGGACTGGGGTGGGGTGCCATTGCCTTCCCCGCCTTCTGCTCTGGGGATCCACATCTCCATTCACACTGGGGAACGGCTCTGGTGGGCTCTCTTTCTGTAGGAAATCATAGAGGGTGGGGGTCCGTAGGGCAAACTACAGCCCCAGCCCCTGCTACAGCTGCTCACCATTATCATCACCCCTCCTCATCACCCCATTCTAGTCTCCTTGTCCTCAGCTACCATCAGAGCTACTCTCAGTGGCTTACCTGGTGGTATGACCCAAACCCTCACTCCTGAGTGTCACCAGACCCTTCTCAGGCCACAGTCATGGCACTTGTCTATTCAAGGTCATATAGGGAAGGCAATACCAAGACATTATGCTTTTCCTCTGTGCATCTTCACTGCTCTCCTCCAGTTCTGCCAGGCCTGTCTTCTCCGAGATACAATTCAAGTGTAGGAAAAATCCTTTCTGATTGATTTGGCAAATCAGCTACTTAAAAGCCTGTACCCTAAATCTCATGAGCTTTGTGTTCAGTCCCACTTGGTAATGCTGAAATATTATTCAACCAGCTCATCCCTCACCCAGCCTTCTCACCCTCAGGACATCGGGACCAGGACAGCAGAAGCTGATCTGCGAAATATCTCAGGATCACTTTTTCTCATTCCATGGTGATTTCCACCAATAGGTTTTATTATATTTAGTTCTGCTTCTTTTCTTTTTAAAAAAAAAAAAAAAAACAACTAAATAGCTCGTGGTCTCACTATTTTGTAATTTTTAAACAGGACTTTTATTTATTGATTAGATCTCCTACTATTTTCCTATTCCTGATGTTAGAAAATTTATGGTTTTATCTTATTATTATTTTCCTTTTAGTCATCCTTTGATTTACTCTGTCCTTTTTTAGGTCTTTATGTTAAATTCTTTTTTTATGTTAAATTATTGATCTTCCCCAATATTTCATTCTATTATTCATATATGTAAATGTTATTCAGCCATAAAAAATTTAAGAAAATCTTGCCATTTGTGACAAGGGGATGGATCCTGAGGACACCAGGCTAGGTGAAATCAGCCCGAGACAGACAAACAGAATGTGCATGGCTATATTCATTGCAGCGTTTGTCACAAGAGCCAAGGTATGTTCACAACCTAAGTGCCCATAACAGATGAACGGCTAAGATGACGCAACATATGTAGACACACACATATAATGGAATATTATTCAGCCACGCAAAAGGAGGAAAGCCTGCCGCTTACTACAACGTGGATGGACCTTGAACTCAGTGAGATAAGTCAGGCAAAGAGCAGTGCTGTGTGATATTACTTATATACGAAACCTAAAAAAGGCACACTCATATAAACAGAGAGAAAAACGGTAGTTCTAGGGGATGGGGAAGTATAGGAGACAGATTATTTAAGGGTACAAATTTGTCAAGAGTAGGAAATAAGTCCTAAAGATCTAATCCACACTAGACTGAATATGTACAATAATATTGTATTATGATCTTTAAATTTACTGAGACTAGAACTTATTTCATCCACTAAAAAAGGTAATTATGTAACATGATGGAGGCACTAATTATCGATACAATGGCAATCATATTTCAATATATGTGTATCAAGTTAATATGTGGCACACCTTAAATTTACAGTGTTACATGTCAAATATATTTCCATTTAAAATAAATAAAATAAATGTAAAAGGAGGAGCTGTGACAAGGCAATTAAACTAATCAGAAGAGCTCAATAGAAAAGGGAACAAGGACATAAAAAGGTAGCTCCTGGATGGGGGAGAAAGCGTTATACTAATTATCGATACAATGGCAATCATATTTCAATATATGTGTATCAAGTTAATATGTGGCACACCTTAAATTTACAGTGTTACATGTCAAATATATTTCCATTTAAAATAAATAAAATAAATGTAAAAGGAGGAGCTGTGACAAGGCAATTAAACTAATCAGAAGAGCTCAATAGAAAAGGGAACAAGGACATAAAAAGGTAGCTCCTGGATGGGGGAGAAAGCGTTAACTAACACCTGAATGGATATGAAAGATGCACCATCTCATTGATCATGAAATGCCAGTTCAAAAAACATTGTTTCCATTGCATTTTACTACAATATATTTGATTCAGTAACAACTTTGGGCAATTCTTTCCCTCCTCTGGGTTTGAGTTCTATCAACTGTAAAACGAGAAAGTGGAGAGATTGTGGCCAAGGGCTCCATCAGTCCCTTAAACAGTGAAAGAGGCTGAAAGAGTCTACCAGAGCTGTTGTTCTAAATATTGTGAAAGTAGAAAACACAAGGAGCCGAGATCATTGAAAAGGAAGAATAAGGGGGAGCCAATGCTTTTGAACTGTGGTGTTGGAGAAGACTCTTGAGAGTCCCTTGGACTACAAGGAGATGCAACAAGTCCATTCTGAAGGAGATCAGCCCTGGGATTTCTTTGGAAGGAATGATGCTAAAGCTGAAACTCCAGTACTTTGGCCACCTCATTCAAAGAGTTTACTCATTGGAAAAGACTCTGAGGCTGGGAGGGATTGGGGGCAGGAGGAGAAGGGGACGACAGAGGATGAGATGGCTGGATGGCATCACTGACTCGATGGACACGAGTCTGAGTGAACTCTGGGAGCTGGTGATGGACAGGGAAGCCTGGCGTGCTGCGATTCATGGGGTCGCAAAGAGTCAGACACGACTGAGCGACTGAACTGAACTGAAAGACCCTGCTGAGGATAATTGCTTTGACATTGAGGATAATTGGCTTAACACTGAGAATAGCTGATTCAACAGATTTGTAGAGGATCATCTCAGCCAAATTGCTTGCATCTGCACCGTCTTCTCCATTTCTGTACGTCTCCATCAACATATGTCCGTGTGCTGTTCCATCACTCAAGAATATTGATCTCATTTTAAGGACTAACCTGCACAAAACAAATTATGCAGTACTGACCACACAATCAAGAAGTGAGTTCTACATCTTGGTTGTGAACCCAGCTGGAGAGCACTCTGTGACTTTGGAAAGCCTTTCATCTTCCTCTCTCAGCCTCAGGTTTTTCATGTTTAAGTAAAGAAGTGGTTCATGATCATCTCAAAGTGTACTGTCTGTTCTAACTAGATGGAAGGCTGTGTGATCAGGGAAGTTGCTAAAAGCTGATAAATACTGGTGCACATTTTTGACGCCTCGGACTGGCACCCTGAAAAGGATGACACACACGCCCAGTGGGAAGACAGCGTCCCTGATCCTGTGCTGGATAGGGCATCAGAAGCACTTCAGAGTTTTCTGTAACCTTTGAGTGATGCTCAGTTGTTCTGCCCTCAGGGGTGACCATGAAACCTCAGAGACGGGCAGAAGGCTCCCAGCCTCTGATGGGCACTCCAGGTTGGTGGATGCTAGATCCAGCAGGTGGAAGTAGGGAGCAAGAATGAGTCCTCCCACTGGCACTGAACATTTGATGTTTGTTCTTCTCAAGCTACTTGCGTAGCTCAAAGGGTTTTGTGTGTGTGTCTGTGAAGCAACTTAGCAGCAGCAGCAGCAGCTGTGTGTCTGTGTCTGTGTGTCTGTGTGACCTTAACAGTGCCTGGAAGTCACAAACCCACTTGCTGACCCTCCCCCTGACTTCCTGCCTGCAGTTATTCACATGTCAGATATGCCTGTATTGGTTCTAGGTTATTTAGAGTTTTAGTGCAAAGAGCTTGAAAACCTCCACCTGCTCTCTTCTCTCTTACAGATGGTGTCAATGAGGTTCAGAGAGTGTGTGGAACTTCTCTAGGTGGATTGGGCATAGTACTGCCTGCTTCTGAATCCAACAAGGACAGAGAATAGAAGGTACCTAGAAGGAATATGAGGCTGGATGTCTGAATAGGGATGAAAGACTCTCTTCTCTGCCCAGGTACAAGCTCCCAAGTAAGCAGAACTTGGTCCAAATGGGGACATGGAACCGATGGATACTTGGTCCAGAGTCATGTCTCCCCAAATGGGCCCCTTATCATGCTGTGAATCCTTTATTTCTTTGAGTGAATAACTCCCCCTTGACACTATAAACGATTAAAATGTGTTAATGCCAGTGGGCTCCAGGTGTCAGAAGACAAATATTCAGGCATCAGTCAGAATCAGAGAAATTTACAAGAATTTGATCAAATCAGCAAGTTCCAAAGTTAGGCAGAATGAACATTGGTCAGGAGACGGAATCAGGTCTTGGTGGCCCTGATTCACTGAGTGAAATTGTTAAAAGCCTTTCTTTCTAAATTTCTCCTCGTACAACTGATATAAAACAAAAAGGGAAAGTACATATACCCACAGACTTTTCTTTTTCGCATAATGTTATTTATTGGTTTATTTTGGGCTGCAATGAGTCTCCACTGCTGTGCGTGGGCTTTTCTCCAGCTGCGGGGTGCAGGCTTCCCCTTACGGGCGTTTCTCTTGTTGCAGAGCGCGGGCTCCAGAGCACACAGGCTCAGTAGCTGCAGCTCGTGGGCCTATTTGCCCCACTGTGTGTGGGTTCCTAGATCCCGGACCAGGGATCAAACCCATGTCCTTTTCATGAGCAGGTGGACCCAACTGAACCACCAGGTAAGTCCCCTCTACAGACATTTTAGTGTCCCTAACCCCTTGCGTCATCATCTTTTGAGCTATTTAAAATCCTAAAAGATGATTCTCGAGAGTTACTTGGACAGCAAGGAGATCAAACCAGTTAGTCCTAAAGTCAATGCTGAAGCTGAAGCTCCAATACTTTGGCCACCTGATGTGAAGAACTGACTCACTGGAAAAGACCCTGATGCTAGGAAAGACTGAAGGCAGAGGGAGAAGGGGGCGACAGAGGATGAGATGGTTGGATGGCATCACTGACTCGATGGACATGAGTCTGAGCAAACTGGGAAATGGCTGAGGACAACAACAGCAATCAAATAGCCATTACCTGAGACAGAGTTATGAACTATTCTTCTTGTGGTAAATATTTTGCAGTGTTCAGTTCAGTTCAGTCGCTCAGTCGTGTCTGACTCTTCG
>SJYX01001099.1:116877-228336 GCA_006410675.1 Oreotragus oreotragus | reverse complement strand
TTTTTTTTTTTTGGCTGTGCTGTGTCACTTGCAGGACCTCAGTTCCCTGACGGAGGATCAAAGTCACACCCTCTGCACTGGAAGTGCAGAGTCTGACCCATTGGACTGCCAGGGAAGTCTCATGGTTTCAATCTTTTAACAAAATTAAAGAGGTGTATATGACCCAGCTGAGGGAGTTCTAATGAGAAATAAGACAATACTTATGACTTGTTTAATACAGGATCTGGAAGAGACAAAACACTAAGACAGGAAGCATTCTTACCACCAGTGGTGTATTATGTGTTTCTCAGGCCAGAAGTTTAGGCACGGCTCTTGTCTGTCCTCCAAGATGCGTGGTCCAGTCCATCCCCTGGAGAATCAGAGAGGAACCCTGGCTCCTGGGGGGGTGTGTCTAAGGGACACTGGGCTCTCTGTTCTCTCACCCTCAACAAAGCCTCTGCTCCCCACCTTCCCTCTAGCAGAGCCCAACACACACAAAGAAGAGATGTTTCAGTGCCAGAATATCAGGGCTGAACTGACATTCATTACTATACTTCCAGAATAATTTCACCCAACTCCCCTCAAACTGAATAGACAAAACTGAGGCTCAGAGAGAGAAAGAGATTTATCTGTAGTCATCTAGCAAGTTGGGAGGAGGCTAGAGCTAGAACTCAGGTCTCTTGACTCCCAAGTGGGGTGCCCACTGCACCCCAAGGCTCCTCCCACTTCTTCCTGGAGAACTCCACTGCACAAGGGCAGTGGGGCAGGCGAGCCGACAGCAGAGCCATGAGATCATCCAGGGTTAGCCAACATACACCTTCCCGCTGTCTTCACTCCTCTAGTCTCCTCTACCCCAGCTTGTATGTCCCCAGCAATGACATGGAAGGATCGATGTGTCTTGCCTCCTCATTCACATCTTGAAATAGAAAGCTGGTAGAGGATATTGCTTCACCCAAAGGAATCATGTGTTATTGGAGGTCATCTCAAAGGTGAAATGCTTCATGAGCAGGGACTTCCTGGCATCTGTCTTTCTGTCTTCTTGGAGGATACAGATTCATGGGAAACATTAGAGGAAGGGAAGGAGGGAGCCAGGGGTTTAGCCAGGAGGGTTGGTTGGTCACACTGGCAGGGTTGATCATAGCCAGGTCAGAAGTGGAGGTCAATGGGAAGGTTTGGGGGTTTATTTCCCTGGTCCGAGGCCAGGGGCCAGAGGCCAAATGTCTAGGTTTCCTGGTGAAATGGAGGCTGCAGTTCTTGGGCTGATTTCTGGATTTCTATAGTGAACCTTAGGAATAGGCCTCTTGCTCCTGCCCCTTCCCTCCTTCACACCCCAGGAACATCGGCCATGGGTTCCGCTTCACTCTTCACTGGGGACAGGAAGTCCCAAACCCACATCCATCTGCCCAGAGCTCTTGGGAGCCCAGAAGTGACAGGAACCAGAAACAAATGGAGTTGAAAGCAGTCTTTTATTGAAAAGTTCATGAGGGAGGCAGTCCATGCTCAAGCTTGGGCCTCCCGGATGAGAGGGAGAAGGGGCAGTGTGGGAGAGGGTCGTGCTACAGGCTCCGGGGCCTACGTCCCGGGGACTTCACAGGTGCAGCAAGCACAGACTCTACCTGGTAGAAGAAAAGAGAATCGGAAACGTGAGTCAGCAGGTGAAAGACTCAGAGGCAGTGGGAGGCAGGACCAAGTCCACATGCCATCCTTCTCAGGACCCCAGTTGTAGCCCCTGAGACCCCTCAGTCTCTCCATCACCTCCCGTGTCCTTTCCCCCATAGCCTAGGATTGCCCTCCGCCAGTCGGCCTCTCTGTGCCCTCATGGGCCACCTTTCCCTCCACCCATTTCTCACCTCACCGGGGATCCATACAGGTCTTCCCACAAGAGCCTTCACAGCACTTCTTGGCCCCTGGGCACTGAGCATCTCTCAGACACCGGTTAGGGGGGTTCATCATGGCACACCGGATCAGAACCCTGGGGCAGGAGCCACGCTTAGTGAGGAGTGGACCTCTGACTTGGTCTTGTCCTTTGACTGGATCTTGTCCTTTGACTGGATCTTGTCCTTTGACTGGATCCTGCCCTTTGACTGGATCTTGACCTTTGACTGGATCTTGTCCTTTGACTGGATCTTGCCCTTTGACTGGATCTTGTCCTTTGACTGGATCTTGTCCTTTAACTGGATCTTGACCTTTGACTGGATCTTGACCTTTGACTGGATCTTGACCTTTCACTGGACCTTGACCTTTCACTGGATTTGGTCTTTTGACAGGATATTGACGGTTGATTGGACCCTTTTCGTTGACTAAAACATTTCTTTTCTTAGTGCCTTGACCTTTTGGATGACCTGTTGAAAGAAATAACTCTACTATTACTAATATTTAGACCAGCATGTCTGCTTCAAATATCTAGTCTTTCCTCCAGGTCCAGCCACTGCTCACGGCAGTGTCCCTTAAGCTGAGGGACTCTGAGACAGAGGAGGCTCACCAGGGCTAGCTGGGGTCTGCACTCTCGGATGGCTGTTCCCTGGGCTTTGGAGAAAAGGTCCATAGGACCAAGTTTCCTTTGGGTGTCCATTTCTTCCCCCCACCCTCCATTCTGGGTCTTCGGGCCCTCATGAGGATATGCCAGAGAGGAGTGACTTTCAGGAGGTGAGGACACATTGTCATCTTTGAAGAAACTTGGTGGAAGGGCAAGGAGCTTTGAGACACATGCCAGGAGACCTGAGCTCCAGCCTGGCTCTGGAGATTGCGCTGACAATTCCTCACCTCGCTCTCGGTCTTGGTGTCCTGCTTTGGAAAACAGAGGTCTTCAGACTCCATGATTTCTGAGGCCCTGTTAGTTCTTAACCTCCCCTTACAGGACTGATGACTCAGGTGCTTTGATGGAGCAAACAGGCAGGGAAGAGACACCACCCACGGCCCAGATTCCTGGGGTTCCTCAGCTTCATTGCATGTTCTGTCCAAGTATCAGTGCTTGAGGCCAAGGTCATGTTACAACACTCCTTCCACAAACAGCCCTGATTTCTCAGTCCTGGGGCAGAACGTACATGGAGTCTAGGGGGCAACTTCCTACTTCTCGAGATACACTCAAAACTTTAGCCTGCTGTCCAGGCTAAAGAGTGGGCTCCAGCTCTGCATGCTGCCCCTTGTCAAGACCCAGGCTGCCCCTAACAACCTCTCCTCAACCCAAGCCAGCCTCACCCAGGCCACTTGTCCACTCACCTCTTACGATGGCTGCCTCTGCCACCAGCGTCCCAAGGACGAGAAGCACCACCACCTGGACCAAGAAGCTTCTGGTCTTCATGTTGTCAAGAAGGTGTGTGACTGAGAGCTGAAGCTAAGCCTAGTTTTATGCAGCTTCAGCTTGGCCAGGTGCCAAGGGTGGGTCTGTGGCTTCACAAGGGATAAGACTTAAATTGTCTTAGTTCTACCAGGAAATATCCACCCTCATCTTGGGAGGGACCTTGGGCCCTTCCCCAAGGATTATCCACAGGGAGAAATGGTGGCTGTTACATCATTTCTAATAGCCCCAAGAGCTATCTCACATTCTCACAAAGAAGTAGGGCTGGCTGGTCTGTAGGCACCATCATGACCAAATTCTTTATACTTAAAGAGGATGAAGCGCAAAGGAGAGAGAGGAATCGCCCAAAGTCATTCAACAACTCAGTGGTAGGTCCGGTGTACTGTTTGCATAGCCAAGGTGTTCCCCCATTTCTCCCCAGCTCCTACAAGCCCCACCCAGACCTACCCTAACAATTCATTCTTCCCAGCATCACGCTAGGCTTTTCTTTCATTCTCCCCCTGATCCCAAGAAAAACTCTCAAAGGCAAATTTGCCCTGAACATTTAATGACTAATCATTATACTTTTTCATTCCACAGGCAGTCTCTGAAATGCACCAAGAAAGTAATAGGGAAGGTGGCATTCGACATCTGGAGTGGCATGATGTTCTTGAAATCATAGTAAGAAAAGAGGGAACACCCATAAAGGGAAGAAAATGAAAACCATCTATAAGGTGGAATCTACAGTGCATACATCCAGTATGGCTTCTTCCTTTTTAGAACAGGTCCCCTGTTTCTTCTGAAGGACTCCTGTTTCTTTGTACCATCAACTTAGGAATCTAATGGGGACTGTTGATCATGAAAGCTTGACAGCCAGTCACAGATCAGAGGAGTGTGCGTATGTGGTCCGTTGACATCCTTTATTTAAATGGACACTAAGGGGAAGTCCCTGCTTTTGGTAAAGGTAGGAGAGATGAGCCTGGAAACTCCTGAAGCTATGGTTCCAGTCTGGGAGGAGGGCAACTTTCGAGAAAAATAAACTTAATTCAATTATTAGAAAAGCAGAGAAAGGATGGTAAGAGAGGCTTTGGAAGGGACTAAACTTTGGAAGCCAGCCCTTCATTCCCCTCTATCTTGAGAGCAGTTCTTCCCACACCTTTGCCGTAGTTCGGTTATGACCCAATAAACTGCCTAAGCTAGTCTGAGTTGGTATTTTGTCACTGCTCTCATAGTTCAGAGTAATAAAAATGAATACATAGAAGTTAAGTATTGACAGGAACAGAACCTGAAATGTGGAAATAACAGTTGAGGTCTGGGCGAGACAGGGATGGAAGCAAACTAAGTATTTTACAGTCAAACAGTTGTTTAAATCTCCGTCCTTTGTTTCTCTGGACTCAGACCTCATCATCCCCACCAGTGCTGCTGAAACATTAGGAGCTATAATAAATGCAAGGCATTGGAGTTGGCAGGCTACTTAAAAAAAAAAAAAAAAAAACACACACGCTCATCACAAAATTAATTATACAAACAGAAAAAGTGTGTAGAACTTATATTCTTCAAAGAATTAAAGCATTAAAATGGCAGCCTGCACTCACTTTCCAGGTAAAAAAGGAGACTATTTCCTGTATATAGGCCCTATCAACATTTACTCCTCACCAGTTTCTTCCCTCTCCATCTTCCACAGAGGTAACCACTATCTTGGATTTTCTAATTTCCTGTTAACTCAAGCATCTTGCCCATTTCTAGCTGGGTTGTCTATTCTTTTTCTCATTGTTTTGTAGAGAGAAGAAACTCTCACTCATTACTAATGAGAGTGTATATCCCAGGGATGGGGGAGCCTGGTGGGCTGCCGTCTCTGGAGTCACACAGAGTCGGACACGACTGAAGTGACTTAGCAGCAGCAGCAGCAGCAGTAAAATTAAACACAAGCAAAATCTTTTAGATTTTTACCAATCTGATTAGTGAGAAGTGATACACTCCTGAAGTTTTTAGTTAGCCTTTCTCTATCAATTATTTCAAGCATTTTTCATATATTAAAAGCCACTTATATTTCTTTATCTGGAAACTTCATTTCTTTTGCTAATTTTCCTCTATAGTCATTAGCTTTTTTCTTCTCAACTTCTAAGCACTCCTTACATATTATAAAGGTCTTTATCTGTGATAAGGTTTGCAAGTAAAAATTTTAACTCATTCTTAGACCTGCTCAAAACACCTCAGAGTGGCACCCTTTTCTCCTCTTATCTAGAGATTGCCTACTGTTGTTTGGCTATTTCTGCTCTGGACTTCTGCATTTCTGCTTCATGATATCCTTAGATTGGTGAAACTGGTTCATTAATCTTTTTTCAATTTGTGTGCCAAAAAAATCTTAATGGTACAAATGAATCATAGAAAAAAATAACTTTCTAAACTGAAACTGACACACGAAAAAGTAGAAAATCTGAATAATACTGTAACCATTACAAAGATGGAAACAGCAGTCAACAGTATTTGACCAAATTAAAGCATCAGGATTAGACCTCTTCATAAGCATATTCTATAAGGCAATCAAGGAACAACTAATTCTGATATGACATAAATAAAAATAAGAAACAATTTCCAGTTTCTTATGTTTTATGAAGTAAATACAACCTTGATACCAGAGCTTAATAAGAACTTATATCAATTATATGTCAATAAAGCTGTTTAAAAATAAAATTATTCACAAGGATTCTATGAAAAAGGAAACTTTTAGCAAATCTCACTCATGGAACATAGATTCATGAACATAAAAATCAATTGTGTTCATAAAATTCCAAACAAATCTACATATAATTGTTAGAATCAATGAGAGTTTATCATGACAGATGCATACAAAGGAAATGTACAAAAATCAATGGTACTACATATATTAACAACACAAATCAGCAAATGAAATTTTAATAATTTTTTAACCATATAAAATATGAAGAGCTTATAAATAGAAGTAATAAATTTTGTGCAGAATCACTACAGAGAAAATGACAAAACTTTAGTGAGAGACGTTTTGTAACACTCCCAAATCAGATATGTATACCATGTGCATGGATTGGAAGACTCAATATGATAAGCATGGCAATTCTCTTCAAATTGATTTTTAGTCTCAATGCACTCAAACCCCCAGAAAAATTTTTATGAAAGTAAACCAAGAGAGAATTAGCAATGCAATTCTGAAATGCATATAAAAAATGTAAAATGCAAGATAGCCAAAATACTCTTAAATAAGAATAATTTAGTAAAACTTGATATAAGAGATATCAAGCTTTATTTTAAAGCTGTAATAATTATGATAAAGTGGTATTACAACAACCATAGATAGATATGCAAATAAAACAGAATAGAGAGTCCTCAAACAGATGACTGCGCATAATGAGAGTATGTTTCTAACTTGGCTATAGTAAACAAATATCACTACAGTCATATTAAGAAGGCTGCTCATCATAATATTAATATACATTCCCTAAGTGGCTGAAGGAGCATTCAGGTTAAGAAGGTAGGATAGAAGGAAGAAGAAGAAAAATAAATAAATGTTGATTTACCAAAAAACTCATCATGTCTCATGGGATCCTATTACATTTGTAAATATATTGCCAAAAAGTGAATATCACTAGACCTCTGTTTAGTGTCTTCCAGTGATGTCCATGAAATCTTACCAACAGAAAAAAAAAAAGTTGGAGAGTAATATTTGGGTTTTGACAAATTTCAGTTAAACTTTCCGGTATACAAAAATACTTATGTATGAAAAAGGAAAAGGGTTTGAAGGAATATCCACTGCTGTGAATACTGGTTACACGAGGATGATGGGAGCGGAAAGGGGACAAGCATGAGTAGCTCTGCCTTTATCCATATTAGTTTCTAATTTTTTTCTTGTTACAGCTGTCGATGAAAGCTCAGTTAACAATCAAGAAGAAAGGGAATTTTAGTTGAACCAGACTGAGGATTATAACCCGGAAGAGGGACTCTCAGAAAGCTCTGAGAGACTGTTCCGCCAGGTGAAAGTTGAAGGCACATTTTTGAGACAAAGAATCATACATCAAAATGACATACCAATATTTTATACAAAGTTCACCAAGGACACGTAGTGCAGGTAAGCACGTATAAGGAGAGCAGGAAGTCCGTGATCCCCCACAGAGTTGGGAAAGAATGCTATCCTTTTAAGAAATTATATTGCTAATGCCAGAAGAAAGGGGGAAATTTTATCTTTATGGTCAAGCAGACACTCCTGTCTTCAAGGAAGTTTGTTTAACATGTAATGCAAGCGCACACTACACATTAGGGAGGGAGGGAAGAGGCCCAAACGGATGCAGAGAGAGAGTTTTCTGTTTAATTTTTTTCTTATCCTGCCTGGAAATAAGAATTTTATTTCATCACAGCAAAAATCACTACTCTTATGATCTGAACATATTGAATAAAGAAAATTAAAATTCATAATTTGTTGTTGTTTAGTCGTTAAGTTGTGTCCAACTCTTTTGCAACCTCACGGACTGTAGCCGCTCCCCGCCCCCCAGGCTCCTCTGTCCATGGGATTTCTCAGGCAAGAATACTGGGGAGGGTTGCCATTTCCTTCTCCAGGGGATCTTCCCAACCCAAGAATCAAACTCACATCTCCTGCAATGGCAGGCAGATTCTTTACCACTGAGCCACCAAAATTCATTATAGGCTAGAATAAAGCACTCAAGTAATCACGAGAGTGGAGAAAACAGTGTAATTGAGAGTTGCATCTAAAGAAATGATTATATACACATATAATCATTAATGTGTAACAAAGGGATGTTTAAAATATGTCATAATGTAAAAGTAAAATAGTGCATGAATCAGAGGCACTCAAAAGAAATCACCTAGGTAGTTCAAGCAGAACAAGAATTTCAGCTATTGTTTGAGCACATCTCATTGTAAGAACCCAAATCACGTGTGAAATCCTGGATATGAAAGAGTCTGGGGAAAGATAGGCATTTGATTTACAACCCCTGCAGGAAGGCAGTCTAGGAGCAGCTGAAATGCATGTAGATGGAGACACTGCACAGTACCTGCCATACCCCAGCTCCCTCCCATACTTACATTTCCAATTAGAAAATATTCACCTCTCAGAAAGTAAAGTGCCCACCTTGAGTGGGAGCTGAAGTGAGTGGGTCTGAGAATAAGCAAGGCAGGACAGAAGTGCTGGGAGATATGAATAAAATAAAGAGAGAAGAATACAGGGTATTTATGAGAACGGTCATTACCTTGCAATGCTGGAGTAATATCTCATAGTGGCCAGGGTTGATGGTGGGAGCCCTCCTCTTTTAACAAGTACCTAAGAAAGAGAAGTCCCCCTATGTATTAGGAAAACTGCAACAGAGGAGGGAGCCCTTGAGCTAAATTAAGAAACCTATTACTTCCAACCCTTTCCACTCAAATAAGATATTCCTTTCAAAAGATAGTCCCTGACTCTGATTTTAAAATAAGAAATTTGGAAATCATATAAGCTGTATAAAGAGACTCCTTAAAAAAAAAAACAAAAAACAGAAATGAGACGCAAACCTTAAAAGCATTTGAAAGAGGAGTTTTAAAATCCCCAGTAAAATATCACCACAAAGCTGAGAAAAAAAATTATAATCTAAAATAGATTTTTAAAACTAGTGAAGCAAATTAAAGGTATGAGGGGACGTGAAAGTCGCTCAGCCATGTCTGACTTCGCTACCTCATGGATTGTAGCCCACCAGGCTTCTCTGTGCATGGAATTCTCCAGGCAAAAATACTGGAGTAGGTAGCCGTTCCCTTCTCCAGGGGATCTTCCCAGCCAAGGGATTGAACCCAGGTCTCCCGCACTAAAGGCAAATTCTTTACCATCTGAGCCACCAGGGAAGTCCAAAGGTATGAGGAACCACCATAAGACAGAAATATAGAAACTCAAAGAAGAGATAGCAAGGTGATAGGAAGATGTGAAATAGAATCTGATGGAGAGAAGAGAAATTGAAGAAAAGGACAAAAATATTTCATAAATAAGGACTAAGGAAAGTAAGAAAGAAAAAGGAAAACATTTTAAAAAGTATATAACCTGTCTCTTATACACTAAAAAAATTATAATCTAAAATAGATTTTTAAAACTAGTGAAGCAAATTAAAGGTATGAGGGGACGTGAAAGTCGCTCAGCCATGTCTGACTTCGCTACCTCATGGATTGTAGCCCACCAGGCTTCTCTGTGCATGGAATTCTCCAGGCAAAAATACTGGAGTAGGTAGCCGTTCCCTTCTCCAGGGGATCTTCCCAGCCAAGGGATTGAACCCAGGTCTCCCGCACTAAAGGCAAATTCTTTACCATCTGAGCCACCAGGGAAGTCCAAAGGTATGAGGAACCACCATAAGACAGAAATATAGAAACTCAAAGAAGAGATAGCAAGGTGATAGGAAGATGTGAAATAGAATCTGATGGAGAGAAGAGAAATTGAAGAAAAGGACAAAAATATTTCATAAATAAGGACTAAGGAAAGTAAGAAAGAAAAAGGAAAACATTTTAAAAAGTATATAACATAAAATAAAAATAACTAAAGAAGTAGCTTAAAAACACAGAGTCTTAAATATTAAAAAGTCAATGAAGATCCACCAGACACAAAAATCAAGTCCTACCAGGAAGAAAACCAAGTCAACAAAACAGAAAAATTAAAACAATAATCGAGGAAAATATTTCTGCAATAAAAGATTTGAGTATGCATATAAAAGCTCACATTATAGTAAACATGAGATGAATGCAAGTAAATATTGTGGTCTTTCAAGATAAAAATAGAAGCCTTCAAGAGGCCAACACCCCTCCCCCCAACTAAAAAAGAAACAAAACCTTAAAAAATCAGGTTGTAAGATAGCAATACTCAATGCCAGAAAATAGTGAAGCAAAACTAACTCTATGGAAGGAAATAGGCACTGAGGATTTTTGTACAACTAATTTGTCCTTGACCTAAATGTATTTCTAAATGTGCAAGAACTCAAGAAACATTGTTTCTGATAACTTTCCTGGGGAGTTTCCAAGAGATAAGATTTATTCAGTCAAGAAACATTTGCGGGAATTAGCAACATGATTGTTACTGAGTACTGAACATTTTCATTGTGGAATTAAGTCTGATGAAGGAGTAATAAATAGTATGTAAATGTGACCTATTGTGATAATGTACAAATGCCAAAACTTCCGTCAGACAGGAGGATGAGGGAGAGAGGTAGCTCAAAGAATAAGTTTTTTTTTTCCCCTCCTCTGAAGTTGCCATAATGATTAACATGTTCACCCTGGAGAAACTCAAGTTGTACGATCATGGGGAAAAAAAAAATGCAAAAAATCTAAAATATGTTTCCCAAAACCACGGAGCATGACACAGGAGCCGCAGTTTCCTCTCTTCTCTTTTTTTTTTTTTTTAAGAGAGCCCAGAATTAACCCGGCCAAGCCCCAGCAGCTAAGATACATTCTGGCGGGAGGGGTCTCAACGCCAGAGAGTTTGAAACACTTCATTTGCCACGTACTTGCAGAGTTCAGGTTCTGGATGATGAGGCCGTTGTTTCCTGCACTATTTTTTTTTTTTTAAGAGAGCCCAGAATTAACCCGGCCAAGCCCCAGCAGCTAAGATACATTCTGGCGGGAGGGGTCTCAACGCCAGAGAGTTTGAAACACTTCATTTGCCACGTACTTGCAGAGTTCAGGTTCTGGATGATGAGGCCGTTGTTTCCTGCACTATCAATACCGCCCAGTGCTTTTTAAATATTCGGATGATTCAGTCCATATTAGTTTTTAATTTACTTTTAATTGGAGGGTAATTGCTTTACAACGCTGTGTTACTTTCTGCTGTACAACGAGATTCAACCCTATGTACAAGTATGTCCCTTCCCTTTTGAACCTCCTTCGCATCCCCCTACCCCACCCCAACCCTCTAGGTCGTCACAGAACAGAGAGCTGGGCTTCTTGAGCTATACAGGCAGCTTCCCAGGAGCTAGTTATTTTACCTGTGAAAGTGAAAAAGTCGCCCAGCCGTGTCTAACTCTTTGCCAACCCCACGGACTTGTACAGTCCAGTGGAATTCTCCAGGCCAGAACACTGGAGTGGGGAGCCCTTCCCTTCTCGAGGGGATCTTCCTGATCCAGGAATCGAACTGGGCTCTCCCGCATTGCAGGCAGGTTCCTTACCAGCTGAGCTACCCGGGTGACACACGGTGATACTGTGTATATATCAGGGTCACTGTCTCAGCTCACTCCACCCTCTCCTTCAGGTGCTGTGTTCCCAAGTCTTATTTCTATTCCTGCCTTGGAAATAGGTTCATCAGTACCACTTTTCTAGATTCCTACCAGGTTCCTCCATCTGTGGAATTTTCCAGGCAAGAGTACTGGAGTGGGTTGCCATTTCCTTCCCCAGGGGATCTTCCCAAGCCAGGGGTCGAACCTGGGTCTCCCACGTCGCAGGCAGACGCTTTCTTTACTATCTGAGCCACCAGGGAAGCCCTCAGTTCCATACACATGCCTTAATACACGACATTCGGTTTTCTCTTTCTGACTGACTTTCCTCTGAACTGAGCGTGTTAGCTCTAGGTTCAGCCNAGACGCTTTCTTTACTATCTGAGCCACCAGGGAAGCCCTCAGTTCCATACACATGCCTTAATACACGACATTCGGTTTTCTCTTTCTGACTGACTTTCCTCTGAACTGAGCGTGTTAGCTCTAGGTTCAGCCACCTCACTAGAAACATCACTTCAGTTCAGTCGCTCGGTCATGTCCGACTCTTGGCGACCCCGTGGACCGCAGCACGCCAGGTTTCCCTGTCCAACACCAAGGCCCGGGGCTCGCTCAGCTCACGTCCATCGAGTCACTAGAACCTACCAGATGGTTAATCCTTTAAATCCGTGCTTTCTCCAATGGGGCTAATTGTGTCCCCTGCCCTCCCCACCCCCAGCCACCGTCACTGGACACCAGGCCACGTCTGGAAACATTTTCAGTCCTCGGGACTCCGGGAAGAATTGTTACTGGCATCAAGTGAGACCAGAGATGCTGCTGAAGCTCCTACAGCACACAGAACAGCTCCCTTCATAAACAGCTGGTAATATCTGGCTCAAATGTCAATATCGCCACAGCTGAGAAATCCTCATTTGAACCATACTAAAAAACAAAAAAAAAACCACTTATTTAGTGGTGCCGGGTCTTAGTTGTAGCATGCAGGCTCTTTAGTTATGGCATGTGGGATAGAGTTCCTGAAGGGAGATTTAACCCAGGGCTCCCTGCGCTGGGCAGGGAGGAGTTTTAGCCACTGGACCACGGAGGAAGTCCCCATACTAACATCTCTATAAAGCTGCAGAAGGTATATACTGTGTATCATGCTTATTGTTTTCAAAGTAACAGAATACATATACTACAGGTGAAGCAAGACTTCTCATCTCAGCTGCAAACTTTCCAGCATCATCTACCCCCAATTCTGCTCTCCGAAGCAACCACATTCGAATCACAGAACCGTTTCCACAATTGGCAATATTCCTTGTCATGGACTCACATGATTCTAAATAAGCTGCTGTGCGATATACCCTATCAACTTTAGAGATCACTTACTTGGTTTTCTCACATACGGAAGAAGATTTTGTAAATTCCACTTACTCCTTGGAAGAAAAGTTAAGACCAACCTAGACAGCGTTTTAAAAAGCAGAGACACTACTTTGCCAACAAAGGTCCGTCTAGCCAAGACTATGGTTTTTCCAGTAGTCATGCATGGATGTGAGAGTTGGACTATAAAGAAAGCTGAGCATAGAAGAATGGACGCTTTTGAACTGCGGTGTTGGAGAAGACTCTTGAGACTCCCTTGGACTGCAAGGAGATCCAACCAGTTCATCCTAAAGGAAATCAGTCCTGAATATTCATTGGAAGGACTGATCATTCATTCAGTTTGAAGCTGAATCTCCAATCCTTTGGCCAACTGATGCAAAGAACTGACTCATTTGAAGAGACCCTGATGCTCGGAATGATTGAAGGCAGGAGAAGGGGACGACAGAGGATGAGATGGTTGGATGGTATCACCAACTCGATGGACGTGAGTTTGAGTGAACTCTGGGAGTTGGTGATGGACAGGGAGGCCTGGCGTGCTGCAATTCATGGGGCTGCAAAGAGTCAGACACGACTGAGCAACTGAACTGAACTGAACTGAAATTCCCACCAGCCATCCTGACTTACCCTCCCACATTTTTCCAACAGTGTAACATGTTTTGGTTACATATAAACTCTACACATGCTATTTTGACAATGGAACAGGCACTTTCAGGCAAGCAAGCAGTAGGGTGATGATGCCTTTCTTAGGTGTAACTTTTTAGTTTTCCTGGGATGATTTGGCTGCCTCTGTTTTTCTTTTGATAATTCCTCCAACAACCCTCCACCGATAACTCCTCCAACAACCCTCCACCGTCTTCCAATTTTTCAGATAACCTGGCAGCTCTATGTTCACCCCAACCACTGCTCTCCTGAGCCCCCAAATATATATATACACACAGCAAACCTTCCTTCTGAAATTTCTGGACTCCGCTCCCGTCTCTACTTGTCAGAGTGAGATCTGCTGAGACCAGAAGCCGCAAGATGACACCAGCAGCATCGTGACAATTCCTTCCACCTCTTTCTGTCTCAGGGACCCCAAGTCTCCCCCCTTTCTTGGTTTACTGTCTCCTGTCGATGGAACCCACTCTCCAGCAGCTTCCTGAGAAAAGTGACGTATGAAGCCTAGAAGCTTGCTGGTAATCCCGAGTATGGACAAATCTCTGAATTAATAAGCCGTGAGGGAATGAACGCAAAAATCTCAGTGAAAATACATTTTTCTAAGCTCGATCTGTTTTCCAACTTAAGAAATATGATGTCATTCTGATTCCAGGCCTTTCCTATGACTCTTTTCCATCCAAAAAAGAAAAAAGTACTTAGACGCTGCCTTTATCCCTGATTTTCTACAACGAAATGCTGATGAGATTTGAGATTTCAAGCAGTAATTTTTGATATGCTTACTTTCTATTCTCTGTTATAGTCATTTGGTTTGCAATTTCTGTTTTCTTCAGATTGGAGATTCCCCTCCTTCCCTCTGCCCTCTTCCCCTCTGTTTCCCTGGAATACTTATTAGGCAAAATCTGAATAACCATCTCTCATCTGTCTGACAAAACTTCCTGCACTGTATCTTTGTTGCCCAGTAAGGTATTCGTTTACTTCCTGAGAAGTAAAGGGCGTCCCCGCTAGCTCAGCTGGTAAAGAATCCACCTGCAATGCAGGAGACCTCAGTTCGATTCCTGCATCGGGAGGTTCCCCTGGAGAAAGGGTAGGCTACCCACTCCAGTATTCTTGGGCTTCCCTGGTGGCTCAGCTGGTAAAGAATCCGTCTGCAACGCGGGAGGACCTGGGTTGGGAAGACCCCCTGCAGAAGGGAATCCCACTCCAGTATTCTGGCCTGGAGAATTCCAAGGACTGTATAGTCCNATCGGGAGGTTCCCCTGGAGAAAGGGTAGGCTACCCACTCCAGTATTCTTGGGCTTCCCTGGTGGCTCAGCTGGTAAAGAATCCGTCTGCAACGCGGGAGGACCTGGGTTGGGAAGACCCCCTGCAGAAGGGAATCCCACTCCAGTATTCTGGCCTGGAGAATTCCAAGGACTGTATAGTCCATGGGGGTCACAAAGAGTCGGACACGGCTGAGTGACTTTCACTGGGAAGTAAGGGCTTCCCAGGTGTCGTTCGTAGTAAAGAACCTGCCTGTCAGTGCAGGAGACAAAACAGACCTAGGTTCAGTCGCTGGTTCGGGAAGATCCTCTGACGTAGGAAATGCCAACCCACTCCCATATTCTTGCCTGGAAAATTCCATGGGCAGAGGAGCCTGGCGGGCTACAGTCCATGGGCTCGCAGAGTCAGACGGATTCACTTAGCCATGTGCGAGTACTGAGCGGTTGAGAAGTGGACAAGTACAACTGAGGCGTTGACTTTAAATGGAATTTGCTCTTCATTAAGTTTAAAGAGTCACACATGGCCAGGGGCTACCACGTGTGACGGCGCAAACCTAAAGATGACGCCAAGAGGGAAAGAAGGCAACCAAGGAAGGTCAGTGCCTTTAGCATCGACCCTAAGGATGGTATTAAACACGGAATAAAAAAGTGAGAGCGATTTGTAAGTCCCCTCGGTTACTATTTCCAGCATGAGGTCCCAGGATGTCATTCCTTAGGGGTCTCCTTCCTCGGAAGAGTTGGAAGACCTTTTAGCATGATGTCAATCAGACAAGCAGAAGCAGCTTCTGCCCCGAAGACTATGTTTTATTATAGCCAGTGCGGAAACAGGGCAGCCAAGGGTCCTTTCTCTCCTGAGGAGGAGATAGGAAATGAAAGTTGCTCAGTCGTGTCCAGCTCTTTGAGACCCCATGGACTCTAGCCAGGCTCCTCTGTCCATGGGATTCTCCAGGCAAGAAGACTGGACTGGGTAGCCTTTCCTTTCTCCAGGAGATCTTCCCAGACCAGGGATTGAACCCAGGTTTCCCACACTGCAGGCAGACTCTTGACCATCTAAGCCACGAGGAAAGGCCAGGTCGCCTCCGCATTTCGCAGAAAAGAGAAATCAGTATCGTCGTCACAGCATCACAGCATAAAGTAGAAGCGAAACGTTAAAAATAATAAAACTCAAGGGACAGATAACAGGTAAGTTGCAGATGGCACCGTCTTCGAATGCCACCCCTGACGGCTGTCACAGAGCCCTGATCTCAGCATACTTGGCAATAGGACACGGTTCTCTACACGTGTTCTAACAACAGAAAAAAAAACACTGCTTCTGTGGGATGGGTGCTCCCAGGGACAGAAACTAGAACAGCTGGCAAAGGCCTTCTCTGTGCGTTCACTCACTCACTCATTCAACAAATGTCACAAACACCACAAACTGGCATCCATCTATGACCAGGAAACAGAGCAAAATCAAACCCAACAACCCGCAACAAAGCTGCCCAGCGTCCTGTTTGATCAGAACCACTGGGAACCGCTTTATGGAAGTCCAGAACAGAACACGGCCGGCACGCCACAGCTGTGCATTTACAACAAAGCGCAGCATCGCCGTGCAAAAAAAGTCACTCTTCTCATTTCAGCTCGGAAGAAACACCACCATACTAGCATTCTAGCGAAGTGAACTCAAAGTCGCTCAGTCGTGTCCGACTCTTTGTGACCCCATGGGCTGTACCCGCCAGGCTCCTCCGTCCATGGGATTCTCCAGGCAAGAAGACTGGAGTGGGTTGCCATTTCCTTCTCCAGGGGATCTTCCCAACCGACGCATGGAACCCAAGTCTCCTGCATTGCAGGCAGACTCTTTACCAACTAAGCTACAAGGGAAGCTCTTGTAGCTAGCACTGGCACTCTAGGTATAGGGAAATAAAAATTCAGCAAACACCGATCATTTTAAATGTAAGGATCAACGGGGAAACACATTTTCTCCATCTGCTCTTCTGGTAAGTCATTTAATATGCACTCCGTCCTGCACAGGGACGTTTTATTATGCTTGTAGATGATATTTTTACAAGCTCAGTGTTAAAAAGTATGAGTTATTCAAATAAGGACACTAACCAAGACATTTATATAAACTTGATTTCTTCCTCAATGCATTATGACACTAATAACAAGTATTTCATGCTTGTAACTTGCAAAATCAATGCCTGCGAGCCTGTACGGACATGTACAGGCACATATATATTGATATATAGACACATGCATCATCTACCTCATTGGAAGGACTGATGCTGAAGCCGCAGCTCCAATCCTTTGCCCACTTGATGCGAAGAGCTGACTTGTTGGAAAAGACCCTGATGCTGGGAAAGACTGAAGGCAGGAGGAGAAGGGGACGATAGAGGATGAGATGGNATAGACACATGCATCATCTACCTCATTGGAAGGACTGATGCTGAAGCCGCAGCTCCAATCCTTTGCCCACTTGATGCGAAGAGCTGACTTGTTGGAAAAGACCCTGATGCTGGGAAAGACTGAAGGCAGGAGGAGAAGGGGACGATAGAGGATGAGATGGTTGGAGAGCATGACCGATTCGATGGACATGAGTTTGCTGCAAAGTCCAGGAGATAGTGAAGGACAGGGAGGCCTGGCGTGCTGCAGTCCATGGGGCTGCCTTGGAAACTGAACAGCTGCCAGCACGACAGCAGGCTGAACCATACACACGTCACTCGTGACAAATGAAAAGTGCTTTCGCAACTCATGCCACGATAGGCCAAATAAATTTCACACGGAGAGACTAAGATGGGACTTGTCACCTGAAAATATGGTATGAGACAGGTAATAGAACATGACCCAACTGGTCTTCTAATTATATAACCACCCAGAGCTACTATCAACAGGGGAAAAAAAAAACAGGCCCATGACAACTTTTAATAAGCTATCTACCAGTCGCACAGAATTTGTTGGCCGGCAATTTTATTTGGTGGCGTGAAATTTTATGTAACAAGAGAAAAGGAATCACAGCACTTAAAGAGGATGTATTAAAGTATTAGGATAACACGATCTTTTTCTTGTTCAGCCAACTGTCCATCAACAGCCACTACGATCTCTACACAGAGAACCACACCAAAGGATAAAAATAACCTTCAGGTGAGACATCAGTTTCTGGTTTACAGATGACACTGTGAGTACACCACAGGGTAGAAAACGATCCTAATTAATCTTCTCCTCATCTCCCAAAGCACTCTTTCAATGAGCCATTAAGAGAACTTTTTTTTTCCCTGATGCGGACCATTTTTAAGCCTTGATAGAATCTGTTACCACATTGCTTCTCGCTTCAGTTTTCGTGTCTAAGCAGTCCTCTTCAACGTAATTCTCAAGCACAGGACGTGTTATCTACTGGCTGAAGTTGTCATACACGTTTCTGAGCAGCATATGGCACCGGCGTTCACGTTGCTGTTTCTGTCATCTGCAAACACTTCCTACTCCCTCCCCGCCTCACCTGGAAAGCTCAACCGTATAGTCCTCAATTTCGTTTAATGACACAGCTCTAAGAACATCCCCTTTGGGAAGACGATTCAATTCGACTCTCTGCTTACATAAACACCTCAGAATCCAAGACACCAATGGCAACAATCAGCTCATTCAAGAACAGAGTCTGAAAACGCAGGCACACACACACACCTTCCGATTCACAGATCTAAGTTCTTCTGCAAATGTCGCCTCCGTATTTAGGACATCAGAAAGATATCCCAAGTAACGGATGGAGAAAGTAGCATATATATATATATCTGTGCTACCGTGTGTAGAGTGGATCGCTGATGAGGAGCTGCCGTATAACACGAGGGAGTCCACCAAGGACTCTGTGATGACCTGGAAGAGTTAGGATGGGAGAGTGGAAGCAGGTTCCAGAGGGAAAGGATATATGTTATCAGTTCAGTTTAGTCACTCAGTCATATCCGACCCTTTGCCACCCCATGAATTGCAGCACACCAGGCCTCCCTGTCCATCACCAACTCCTGGAGTTGAGTCAAACTTATGTCCATCCATTGAGCCATCCAAACATCTCATCCTCTGTCATCCCCTTCTCCTCCTGCCTTCAATCTTTCCCATCATCAGGGTCTTTTCCAGTGAGTCCGTTCTTTCCATCAGGTGGCCAAAGGACTGGCGTTTCAGCTTTAGCATCAGGCCTTCCAGTGAATTTTCAAGACTGATTTTGTTTAGGATGGACTGGTTGGATCTCCTTGCAATCCCAGGGACCCTCAAGAGTCTTCTCCAACACCACAGTTCAAAAGCATCAATACTTCAGCGCTCAGCTTTCTTCCTGGCCCAACTCTCACATCCATACATGACCACTGGAAAAACCACAGCCTTGACTAGACGGACCTTTGTCGGCAAAGTGATGTCTCTGCTTTTTAATATGCTGTCTAGGCTGGAGACATTCCAGGTTGCCACAACTGGGGCTGAAACTGAGGGTTTCTCACCACCAGCAAGCCCTTAGAGCTCACGGAACACACACAACTGCCATCTGTCCACACCTGGCTCACGCACACAACCCAGACCCTGTCTGGCCCGGCCACAACCCAAGCCCACCTCCTTCCCCACCTGTTCACAAGCTCTCCTCACTAGTTTCGCAACCCCCAGCCTCGCAGCTTTGAGAGAAGCCATGAGTCCAACCCAGGAGCGTCTTCAAGCCTCCTGCCACGTCTCACCCTGTCTGCAAGCTCCCCGCTGAAGCCACACTTTAGCCGCCGGAGGCACTTTCTCCAGGCACCCTCCTGAGGTCTCATAATGAAAGTGAGAAGAGACAGCTGGCGTTAGAAGCTCTTGAGGCTGTGACGTGGACATCCCCCATCATTCTATCCGGGATGCATTTGACCTGGTGACCAGGAGGAGTATGCATGCTCGGGCCAGAAGCTCTGGGACAATCCACCCGCTTGCTGCGCATACGCACCCTGGGCCATGATTCCTCACGCCTCCGGCCCCTCATCTCTACAAAAAGGGTTGTTGCTATTGAGTCTCTAAGTTGTGCCTGACTCTTCGGTGACCCCATGGACTGCAGCCCGCCAGGCTCCCCTGTCCACACAATTTCCCAGGCAAGAACACTGGAGCAGGTCGCCATCTTCCTGACTTGGGGATTGAACCCACATCTCTAGCACCGGCAAACATTGATTCTTTACCAATAAGCCCACCAGGGGAGCCCTGTGCAAACGGGGACAGATGACCAAGTGACAGACTCTAACTGCCCCTAAGGGAAGGAACTGAGAGAACTCTGCACGCACGACCATGCCTAGGAGCCACGTGGCGCGTGTGCCTGGCTCTCTGCAACCTCACGGACTGTAGCCTGCCAGTCTGCTCTGTCCGTGGGAGTCTCCAGGCAAGGGTACCGGAGTGGCTTCCCACGCTTTCCTCCAGGGGATCTTCCCAATCCAGGGATCGAACCCGCATCTCTTATGCTGTTTACCACGAGTGCCCACCCGGGAAGCTCAGAATGCCACACAAGTCATTGGATAAAATCAGTTTCATCAATGCCGTCCATTCATTCTGGAATCAGCTCACAGCCTGCTCACCAAGGACACTTCTGACCCCAGACAAGAAATCTGTGAACCTCGTAAGTCCCCTCTCCCTGTAAAAACGGGACAAAGCCCGTTACACGGCGGTGGGGAAAAACAGAGACCCAGGAAGTAAAAATACACAGAACAGCTCCTGGCCTATCAAACCTATTAAATCAGAGGCTCTTATCGACAGGGAGAGGCTGAGGCCCCGAACTAATCCAGAAAGGCATTCCAAACCTTTCCTCCTCCCAAGTGGAGAAACAGCCACGCTTCCTGCACCAAATCTTTTACACTTGCTTAGGGCGAGATCAGCGTGAACTCTTTTACTTCCATAACCTCGATTTCATTTCCTGCTTTTCAACTCAAGTGCTGATGCATATTCAAGGCTCCGAAGCCCAGTATTCAGTGGAGTTTAGAGGCAACTGCCCAGCCACACTGATGGAGACAGAAAAAGACTTTCCGTTTCATTCAGTGTACCTTTAAGCCCAAGAATTCATTTCTTAATGAATGGGTTTCTTCCCGCCCCTCTGCCCCCACCCAGTAAATTTAAACGATTAGGGACCTTTTTAATTGTTATAAATCTTCCTTTCATAGACTGTATTTTCAGGCTTACAAGGCCCTAGAAAGTTTAACCAGGGTCTGCTCACCAGCTGCTTTTGACACTGCCCTCATCATACTAAATTCAGACACACAGTTTGCCCTGAAGGACTTGTTCATGAAGTTTCCAGACTAAAATAAGATGCCGCCAGGGCATCAGAATTCAAAAGCCACTGTAAGCCAACAGATTTCCAAGAAGCCACCATGCTCGCTCATTCACGAAAATACCTACACACACACACACACACACACACACACACACACACACACAGCAGCAGCAGCAAAAGTGAAATAATTCACTGAGTGTGTGGTTAGTCAAGTCTGACTCTTTGCGACCCCATAGACTGTAGCCCGCCAGGCTCCTCTGTCCATGGGGATTCTCCAGTCAAGAACACCGGAGTGGGTTGTCATTTCCTCCTCCAGGGGATCTTCCCAACTCAGGGATCAAACTCTGCATGGCAGGCAGATTTCCTTACCCAGTGAGCCGCGAGGGAAGCCTTAACTGGGGAAAAATCAGGGCCAACAAAAGACAGTGTCACAAAAAATGAGATTAAGCTGACAGGTCAGCCCAGTAGCTTAAGTCAGCCATCAGACACAACTTTACATCAACTAGAAGATTCACAGTTTCCTAGATGTGTCTTCAAAGAAACAAATATGATTAGATAGATGCTTGATTCACAGTATGCAAAAGATGAACAAGATACAAGGATCCAAAACAGAGCCTTCTAGAGTTGGACACACAGGCGAAATTTCTCCCCTGGGTCCTAGAAGGGAGACTATGGACGCCTCGAACCTCCTAAGTGCCGTCCAGCAGGTGACCGGGCCACGACTTAAAATAACCCTCAGTGTCAGATAACCGTCCGACACCAAAGCTCAGCTAAGTAAATCAAGTTGAATACGGCAGCAGGCTGCAGACCGCCCCATGGCCTCATTTACTCCAGGGGTACGTCTCACAAGTGCTGAAAGTGCCAACTGGGCTGCAGGTCTCTTGTTGGGGGTGTGGAGGTCACAGAAACACATCTCTGTTTATCGTAAACACATTTCAGAGCCAATAAATACACCACTTTGCCAGTATTGCTTCTAACGGTTGCCTAGTAACTCACGGTATGGGCGAGATCGCAGCGATCACACTGCTGCGAACAATTCCTTGCGATGGTAAGCGATGCCCCAATTAACACGAACCTACACTAAAAAAAAAGAAAGCTACGTTTTTAGTACCTACTGTTCAAGGGGAAAAGTCCTAAAGGCAGGACTACCTCACGGCCGTAAATTTCAGGAAGCCTTTGTAATTATTTCTGTCTGTATTCATCACAAGACATGGGTCTGCAGGAATTTGCAGAATAGCAGCACACACGACATGGGAACCACACCAGGGTGTCTGTGTGTCTGTGTGGCTGTGTGGCTGTGTGGCTGTGTCTGTCTGTGTGTCTGTGTGTGTCTGTCTGTGTGTCTGTGTGTTTGTGCCTGTGTATGTGTCTGTGTGTGTGTGTGTCTGTGTGTGTGTGCGTTTGTCTGCGTGTCTCTGTGTGGCTGTGTGGCTGTGTCTGTGTGTGTCTATGTGTGTGGCTGTGTGACTGTGTGTCTGTGTGGCTGTGTCTGTATGTGGCTGTGTGTGTCTGTGGCTGTGTGTGTGTGGCTGTGTGTGTGTGTCTGAACAAATTTCCTGGTTTCCTGAGAAACAATTACAAAACACTTGTCACTCAAAGTTTTCCAGGAACTTCTCTAGTGGTCGGGTGGTTAAGAATCTGCCTTGCAGGGCAGGGGACGCAGGTTCAACCCCCGGTCGGGGAACTAGCATTCCCACATGCCGGGGCTCTACTAAGCCCGAGGGCTAGAACCAGAGATCCCGCGTAATGCAACTACAGATTCTGTGCGCTACAATGAAAGATGGCACATGGCGTGACAAAAATCACAAGTGATGCAACGAAGACCCAATGCAGCTAAATTAATAAATAAATGATTTTTTTTAAAAAAGACCTTCTGCAAATCTGAGTTGAGAATTTCAGGAAAAACATCCGGAGCTACTTACGACCTTTACTTCAGGAGAGCAACAAATCCCTCTTGCCTTTTGGCTTGAGATGATCCAAGTTGATCTGCACTGCCTCAAGGTAATGATTAAAAGTGCTGGTTACCAGCTGAGCCGCCAGAGCAGCTCCAGAAGACTCGAGTGGGTAGCCTATCCCTTCTCCATGGGATCTTCCCGACCCAGGAAGCGAACCGGGGTCTCCCGCATTGCAGGCGGATTCTTTACTAGCTGAGCTACCAGGGAAGCCCTTTTCTTTCTCAGAACAGTCCCAATTTGGAGAGACAAATTATACGGCAACTTGAGATACCAGAGAGAAGTTAACAAGCGAGAGGGACCAGGTTCTAGGACCATGAACTAAGGAGGCCAGGGTCCTGGACGTGGGTTTCTGCATAAGGGAGAGTTTGTCGTTCAGGCATGACGTCGTGTCCAACTCCATGGACTGCAGCGTCCCCACTCTTTGCCACCCCACAGACTGCAGTACGCCAGGCTTCCCTGTCCTTCCCCATCTCCTTGAGTTTGCGCAAACTCATGTCCATTGAGTCGGTGATGCCATCCAACCATCTCATCCTCTATCTCCCGCTTCTCTTCCCACCTTCAATCTTTCCCAGCATCAGGGTCTTTTCCAAAGGCTTACAATTCAATCTTCCATTTTTTTTTCCCCTCCATGTGTCTTTGGCAGGACATCAGGTCATAAAAGTGAAAACCTAAAGACAAAGATTTGTTGTTCAGTCACTCAGTCGTGTCCGACTCTTTGTGACCCCATGGACTGCAGCATCCCAGGCCTCCCTGCCCATCACCAACGCCTGAAGCTTGCTCAAACTCACGGCCATCCAACCATCTCATCCTCTGTCGTCCCCTTCTCCTCCCGCCTTCAATCTTTCCCAGCATCAGGGTCTTTTCCAATGAGTCAACTCTCATAAACGAGAGGGGAGTTAAGAGTCCAGGGGTATCTTCTCGCAGGGGCTTCGGGAATGCACAGTGAAGAGCAGAGACTCCTAAGGAGCGGTACTCAATCTGAGAATTTAGGGTCTCGGGAAAAACTGCACCTAAGCAGCCCGGAGTCCTGACTCACAGTCTGTGCCCGAGCCCCGAGTCTCTGTGGGCCCCTGAGAGCCGGGAGGGCACACCCCGCCTTCCTCTGTTCAGAATCCTTCACTAGTTAGCCCATCCACTCAGACCACGCTCATCACACTGCAGAAACTCCAAAACACAGAACATTCGCTCCGTTTATTGCTTCAAGGAATGCACGGTCTTTCACCCAGTAGGTGATCAGTTCAGTTCAGTCACTCAGTCGTGTCCGACTCTTTGGGACCCCATGAACCGCAACACGCCAGGCCTCCCTGTCTATCACCAACTCCCGGAGCAGGTGCTGAACATCCCATAAACCCCTCCTCGACAAGCAACACTGTGGGCCTTATAAACGGAGGTCAGGACGTTCTTAGAGAGATGATGAGGAATGCTGGGGAGGACGTGGAGAGACTGAAACGCTCGTGTGTCCTGGGTAGGAACACAAAGCCACACAGTCACTTTGGAGAACACACTGGTGGTTTCTTAGAGAGTTACACACACACAGACAGTCTCGCAGTTCCACCCTAGGGAGTGGAAACAAGAGAAACAAAAACGCATGTCTACACTGAGACCTACACACAATGTTCAGAGCGGCTTATGTGAACGTCGGTCAGTCGTGTCCTACTCTGTGCGACCCCAAGGACTGCACCCCACCAGGCTCCTCTGTCCATGGGATTTCCCAGGCAGAAATACTGGACTGGGTTACCATGCCCTTCCCCAAGGGATCTTCCCAAACCTGGGATCAAACCCAGGTCTCCTGCAGTGCCAGGCAGATTCTTTTATCATCTAAGCCACTAGGGAAATCCCATAACAGCTTGTTCATAACAGCCAAATAGTGGGAAAAGCCCACATGTCCAGCAACTGAGGAACGGGTAAGTGAAATGGGCTATACTCACTCACAACAGAATCAGGTCAGTTTAGTCGCTCAGTCATGTCCGACTCTTTGCGACCCCATGAACTCCAGTACGCCAGGCCTCCCTGTCCATCACCAACTCCCAGAGTTCACTCAAACTCATGTCCATCAAGTCGGTGATACCATCCAGCCATCTCATCCTCTGTCGTCCCCTTCTCCTCCTGCCCCCAATCCCTCCCAGCATCAGGGTCTTTTCCAATGAGTCAACTCTTCACATGAGGTGGCCATGTGGAGTTTCAGCTTTAGCATCATTCCTTCCAATGAACACCCAGGGCTGATCTCCTTTAGAATGGACTGGTTGGATCTCCTTGCAGTCCAAGGGACTCTCAAGAGTCTTCTCCAACACCACAGTTCAAAAGCATCAATTCTTCGGCACTCAGCTTTCTTCACAGTCCAACTCTCACATCCATACATGACCACAGGAAAAACCATAACCTTGACTAGACGGACCTTTGTTGGCAAAGTAGTCTCTGCTTTTCAATATGCTATCTAGGTTGGTCATAACTTTCCTTCCAAGGAGTAAGCGTCTTTTAATTTCATGGCTGCCATCACCATCCGCAGTGATTTTGGAGCCCAAGAAAACAAAGTCTCTCACTGTTTCCATTGTTTCCCTATCTATTTCCCATGAAGTGATGAGACCGGATGCCATGATCTTAGTTTTCTGAATGTTGAGCTTTAAGCCAACTTTTTCACTCTCCTCTTTCCCTTTCATCAAGAGGCTCTTTAGTTCCTCTTCACTTTCTGCCATAAGGGTGGTGTCATCTGCATATCTGAGGTGACTGATATTTCTCCCGGCAATCTTGATTCCCGCTTGTGTTTCTTCCAGCCCAGCGTTTCTCCTGATGTACTCTGCATAGAAGTTAAATCAGCAGGGTGACAATATACAGCCTTGACGTACTCCTTTCCCTATTTGGAACCAGTCTGTTGCTCCATGTCCAGTTCTAACTGTTGCTTCCTGACCTGCATCCAGGTTTCTCAACAGAATAGCACTCAACAATTTAAAAAAAGGGGTGAAATAATGATTCACGCTGCAACAGGGATGTACTCTGTAAACATTATACCGAAAGGCCAGACCCGAAAGACACACACTGTATGATTTCACCTATTTGAAAGGCCAAGAATAGGCAAATTTACAGAGACATATAATAGAGGAGGGGTTCCCAGAGGCTTCGTGGGGGAGTTGGGGGGGTGGAGTAGTATCGACCGGCACAGGGATTCTTTTTAGGTGATAAGTGCTCTAAAACCTGTATGTGGGGACTTCCCTGGTGGTCCAGTGGTGAAGATGCCGCACTTCCAATGCAGGGGGCGCGGGTTCAAGGCCTGGTCTCGGAAGTTAAGATCCCACATGCTGCGGGCTGCAGCCAAAAAGTAAAAATAAATTTAAAAACAAAGATGGGAGTATTTTTAAAACTATCCTGTGCCACTGAGTGTACAACTCTGTGTGTGTGACGTGTGTACATCCTCAGTCGTGTCCAACTCTTTGCGACCCCAGGGACTGTAGCCCACCAGGCTCCTCTGTTCGTGGGATTCTCCAAGCAAGAACACTGGAGTGGGTTGCCCTGCCCGCCTCGAGGGGATCTTCCCGACCCAGGAACTGAACCCAGGTCTCCCGCATTGCAGGCAGATTCTTTACCAAGTGGGCCACCAGGGGCTCCTACCCCACACAGCTCTGTAAATTTGCTAAAAATCATTGAATTGAACCCTGACAATAGCGTGAATTCTGACAGGTCAAGTATGTCTCAGAAACTTGCTCTTTTTTTTTTTTTTTTTCTTTTTTAAAAAACACCTCTGTGACTCTTAAAGCAAAGATCATCTATGTATATGTGCACGAATGTTCAAGAAACCATGGTTACGTGGGCATCGCACAGTGAAAAATCCAAAGACAAGTTCCACCTTTTTAAAAAAATGAAACTCATTTGCTCTGGTACAAAGGAGTTAAACAAGTGCGCTGCCTCTAATGTGAAATGCATAATTGCACAATTCTAGTTGGAAAGAGGCCTATAGATAGGCTTTCTGATTCAAATTACACCTGAACAATAAACGCTCTTGAGTCAAATCATATTTACACATAACATGACTTTCAGCTGGTCTGAGTTGAAAACTGAACGGGTGAACCCTTTGTTGGCATAGTCACAACAGAATCCAGAAGGGGAAACTCACCAGAAAAATCTGCTTATGAGGACGCCAGAATCCTAACACCTGAACCCCCAGTTTAAGTGAATTTCAAATTCGATATAAGTGGATTAAGAAATTCAATTTTCTCTTGTGATACATGACAAAAGCTTCAGGAATGACAGGGAAATTCATCTTTTAAAATTGCCCAGCAGCTAATCGACTTGTGGCAGGGGTTTTTCACTCACGTCGTCAAGTTCGGCACTGCTGAAAAGATGTATGGAGCTCGCTCACTTTAGTGTTAGCTCATTTCTGTGAAAGGGCCCTTCTATTTTGGACTGCATCCTCATTCAGTTCAGCTCAGCTCAGCCGCTCAGTCCAACTCCTTGTGACCCCAGGGACTGCAGCACGCCAGACCTCCCTGTTCATCACCAACTCCCGGAGTTTACTCAAACTCATGTCCATTGAGTCGGCAATGCGATCCAACCATTTCATCTTCTGTTGTCCCCTCCTCCTCCTGCCTTCAATCTTTCCCAGCATGAGGATCTTTTCCAAGGAGTCAGCTCTTCACATCAAGTGGCCAAAGTATTGGAGTTTCAGCTTCAGCATCAGTCTTTCCAATGAACATTCAGGATTAATTTCCTTTAAGATGGACTGGTTGGCTCTGCTTGCAGTCCAAGGGACTCTCAAGAGTCTTCAGCACCACAGTTCAAAAGCATCAATTCCTTGGTGCTCAGCTTTCTTGATAGTCCAACTCTCACATCGATACATACCCAGTGGAAAAACCATAGCCTTGACTAGACGGACCTTTGTTGGCAAAGTAACGTCTCTTCTTTTTAATATGCTGTCCAGGTTGGTTATAACTTTCTTTCCAAGGAGTAAGCATCCTCATTACAGAATCGGATTTCTGTAAGACTGTTCTTTCGCCAGGTCATGCCAAAGAACGCAGTCAAACCTGCCCCATCTTACCAGCACTTGTCACGCACTGGGCAGAATAAGGATCAGCAAGAAGGGACACAGTCGAACACAGCCAGGCTGTACTGCTAGCTGCAAAGTCCTGGAGCGTGACCTCACACCCGTTGGTAACTGAACGCCGTCATCCCAGCATGTAAAACTCCTGACCTGGAGCACCTGGACAGGTATGTCTCCCACAGCCACTTAACACACACTCAGCTCTCTTAAGCAACACGGGCTGATCTGTTTCGTCTGGGGGTCAGGGGTCTACAAGGGTCACGGGGCCGTGCTCCATCTACAGGCTCCAGGGGAAGAATACGGGGTCCCGATTTCGTGCAGCTCCTAGAAGCCACCCGTCTTCTTTGATCCATGGGTCCCCCTTCACTCCCAACCTCTGCATCCCGGGACACATGTCATCTCCGAGTCCAATCCCTCGACTCCCTCAGACGCCCCCCACCCCAGGTGAGGACTCTAGGTTCAAGCAGACGACGCCCTCCCACTTTCAAGATCCCGGACATCATGGGCACCGTCCCTTCGGCCATGTGATGGGACAGGGTCACAGGCTGCACCATCAGATCTGGGATGTCTTGGGAGCGCCATCGCTCTACCTAGGCTGAGTATCGAGAACCAACGTGGGCAAAACGTGAGAACAATCTGGAACCTATGAAACTAGACACAAGAGTCAGGCGGTGGCAGTGGGAAGAGTGATCAGACGTAGCAGAGTTCAGTCTTAACTACCTGGACCCGTGGTAGGAATCGCCTTCCTACGCCTTTAGGCAAATCCACACATTTGTGGCTCTTTCTAGAGGCCCCTGGCCTGTATTCATCTCCCCGTCTCTACAGTACTGTGGTCAAGGGAGCAGGTTGGACGAGGCATCTGTCTCATAAGTTTCATCCTTCAGGCTGGAGCAATACTGATCCCCGGAGCTGGTGGGGGAGCAAAACCCAGTCTCCTCCTCCTCCAGGGAGGCTGGACCTCAAAGGATGCCGGCTTTCACTCACCTCTGCCTCTGAGCCTATGTAATCCTCACGCCGACGACCATCCCTCCATCACACAAAATCAGGCCGACGGTGGACCATTTCCACGGGATCACAAAGCCACACGGCATTTTTCACAAATTCACAGTCCCAGAGAGGCCGCGGCGTCTGCCTTCCTCTGAGGCTACAGGGTCAGTCCAGTCCTCACCCCCACCAATGGCTGCACCATCCTTTCCCTCTAAAACACCCAAACCGGAAGCATGTGACCACAAAGGTCAAGAGAAATAAAACCACGATGTTCCCAGAGCCAAACAAGAGGCCCAATCGAGGCTGCCCTGGGCAAGCTGAGCCAAAGGCTTCCTCCCAGCCGTTGAGCAGCAGCCACCGCCACAGCGTGTGCTATGAAATGCTGGCATAACCCTGAATCCACATTCTTTTTCTTTCCTTAAAAAAAAAAATTTTTTTTTTTTATTTATTTGGTTGCCCTGGGCCTCAGTTGCAGCTCTATAGTTCCCTGACCAGGAATCGAACCTGGGGCCTCTGCTTTAAGATCACACAGTCTTGGCCACTGGAGCAGCAGGGCAGTCCCAAATCCATACTTTTTTTTTTTTTTTTTTAATTCCCCTTTTTGTTTTTTTGAAACACCAAAACCATTTTGTACTGGGGGACAGCCAAAAAGAGCAGCACAGAAAACTCTGCTCAGTGGTACGTGGCAGCGTGCACGGGAGAGGAGTCACACACGAGCGAACAGATAGACACGTATATGTGTGACTGACTTCCCTCTGCTGTTCCCCCAAACCCACGCTCTTAGCCTCCACGGTCAAAGTTAAGCATGGGGAAACAGCCCACGTTCTCTCCACATACATGCTGGAACACAAGCATTTCGAAAGACTATCTATTTCACGCGCCAGGAGCGTTCTTCCTCCGTATTTGTAGGGGGCTGTATGTTTGCATGCGAGCCCCTCTGGCTAACCATCTCTGCTTCTGTAGCAGGAAGGTGTCCAGGAGACCACACAACATAACCCACTGACACGTGCAAAAGAAAATCGTGTTGAAAGCTGCTGCAGTAAAAATGAAATCTTGCACCAACTACACTTTCAAAACATGAGCGCAACTCCACTTTGGACTCCTGAGCAGAAGACGACACGAGGTCCTGTGGTCTTCCTATCACTGCCACACATATCATCAACAGAGGCAGGCAGTAGGCACAGGAAGTTACACTCGCCAGGGGAAAATGCTGGGCATTAAAACCAGCGATCAGGGTCCAGTCCCACGACAGACGTCCTGTGTACGGTGATGGGGCCTTTGCGTGTGCCCAGGTGGATGCGTGAGTGCATGCACCTGAGTAAGTGCACACATGTGTCTATGCATGCATAAAACTTTAAAGTTTAAAAAGTCATGCTTAAAAAGCCATTAAGGGAGGCTCCGAAACACTCTGCACTCCAGTTTCTCAAGATGAGCACTATTAACATTCAGGGTGCTTTCCAAGTGGCTTCCGTGGTCAAGAGTCCGCCTGCCTGTGCGGGAGACGTAAGAGACTCGGGGAAGGTGTCCTGGAGGATGAAACGGCAAACCACTCCAGGATTCCTGCCTGGAGAATCCCATGCACAGAGGAGCCTGGAGGGCTACAGTCCATGGGGTCACACAGTGTCGGACACGACTGACTGGACTGAGCATGCACACACGTTCCTCAGAGAAACCTCTCTGGACAGTTACCCCCTTTGCTGCCTGCAAACCGCGAAAACGACAAACTCAAGAGGGCCCAACAGACTCACAAGCCATCATCTGCTTCTCTCAGCTGACTCAACAGAGCTGCTCTGCTCAGAAACGTCCTGAGAATATTCCACATCTCCTTTCGCTGTTTGTATCTCAAGAACTGTATCTTCGGTCCACAGTCCAGGGGAAAGTCACCCTTCTCTCCGGATTCCACAGCTGAAGAGTAAAGACCTTAGCGATATGAAGGCCCTGCTGTCATCCGGCAGACATTTTTTGGGACATGGCCTCATATGCTCACGGCTTCTCAGGCAGCTCAGTGGTAAAGAATACACGCGCCAACGCAGGAGATTTGAGTCCCTGAGTCGGGAAGATCCCCTGGAGGAGGGCACGGCAACCCACTCCACTATTCTTGCCTGGAGAATCCCATGGACAGAGGAGCTCGTGGGCTACAGTCCATGGAGTTGCAAATAGTCAGACACAACTGAATGAGCACACACACGTGTGCACGCATGCACATACACACACACACACACACACACATGGTCTCGGTAGTGAGAACACTGAGACTTTGTCAAGCAGTATCCCTGGCCTGTACCCACCAGAACTCAAGAACATTGCTTCTAACCCCCAGCTGGGACAACGTCTTCAGACACGCCAGATGAGCCCTGGGGAACACAAGTTGCTAAGAACCACAGCTCTCAGCTACAGAACAGTCCCCAGGATGGGTGTGGCCTGTACGTAAAGTATTCACGTCCTCCAAGCCAGAGCAATCTACTTGCCCAGGTTATTATGGATTACCATCAGAATTATCTTCCTTTTGTTCTTCAGTCTCTCAGTCCTGTCTGACTCTGGGCAACCCCATGGACTGCAGCACGCCAGGCCTCCCTGTCCATCACCAACTCCCAGAGTTTACTCAGACTCATGTCAGACTCATGGCATCGGTGATGCCATCCAACCATCTCATCGTCTGTCATCCCCTTCTCCTCCTGCCTTCAATCTTTCCCAGCATCAGGGTTTTTCCAATGAGTCAACCATTTGCCAAAGTATTGTAGCTCCAGCATCAGTCCTTCCAATAAATATTCAGAATTGATTTCCTTTACGATTATTTTCCTTTGGGAGGGTCTTAAAAATGCAATAAATTCTGCCTAACACTGTGTTGAGCAACATTCAGTTAAAAAGATGAGGATATAAGTTCTTACAAAGGAAAGCTTTAGAAGTCATTTTACCATGCCCAAAAAAAAAAAGACTATTTTACTGAGATGACTTTGAAGAGTCTAACAGAAATCAAACGGAGAAGGCAATGGCACCCCACTCCAGTACTCTTGCCTGGAGAATCCCATGGATGGAGGAGCCTGGTAGGCTGCAGTCCATGGGGTTGCGAAGAGTCGGACACGACTGAGCGACTTCACTTTCACTTTTCTCTTTCATGCATTGGAGAAGGAAATGGCAACCCACTCCAGTGTTCTTGCCTGGAGAATCCCAGGGACGGGGGAGCCTGGTGGGCTGCCGTCTATGGGGTCACAGAGTCAGACATGACTGAAGCGATTTAGCAGCAGTAGCAGCAGCAGCAACACAAATCAAAATCACCTTTTTTCATTAGTTTCACACCAAAGCCTACAATCAGGGAGAGAACTCGGGAGACGGTCATATTAACCCAGATTCCGTCTTTCTCTCACCTGACCGAGATTTTTGTAGATTACATAATTACCTTGAAACGACTGCTTTAAAATTCCTCCAGCTGGCGGAGAGAGAATGAAATGGATTGCCGGGGAACAGTCTACATAAAAGCCAGTCCTTTCTCCTTTATCCGGAATACCCATACGAATTTGCATGCCTCCGTCTACCTCTTTCCCCCCGTTCCTCACTAATGGCGTGGAGTCTTGGGCACGGTCAGAGAGGAGCATTTCTCATAGCTCAGGCCCCCACGGTTCCTCTTGAAAACTACCATGCTCAGAAGAGAAAAGGTTCTCGGCGATTTCTAAGACAGACCTCTCCAGCTTCGAACAGAGGTGGGGAACGGGCCTTGTCTGCACACCACCCTGCCCCGAATCCTCAGAGCACTGTTCCATCTGTTCCAACCACCCCTCCAGGCTTCCACTCCACATTGGAAGCTGCAAAAAGTGCTGATTTCAGGACCCGAGCAGAGAGGGGTCAAACTCATCATCTTCTCCAAAGTTCCAGAGGGAAAGAACGGCTGCACAAAACTAGGTCCAGACCCCGAGGTGTGCAAGTCACGATGGACCACCCCCCTATACACACACACACACAAACACACACACACACAGTCCATGCTTAGAAACCACCACAAAGTTTAGGGAACAACAGAATTCCTGTCCACGAGGAGTCTGTCTGGTGCAGAAGGAAGTGGACCAGTCCTCTGACTTCTAGTCATAACGCATAAGAACGTGAGTGGCTTTTATAACAGACGGGTATGCATAATGCCCAGCACCTGATTCTGTACATCTGAGGTCAGTGCATCTTTCTCGAAAGGGCCAGATAGAAAACAGCTGAAGCTTGGTGAGCCAAAGGGTGAAACTGAGAATGGGACGAAGAGATTATATATAACAAGAGAGAAAACAGATTTCTCCCAAACCATCACTGACAAAATTAAAAATGTCATGGACACGGAATAATGGACGCTGCAAAATTGGGAAAGGAGTACGTGAAGGCTGTATTATTGTCTCCCTGCTTATTCAACTTATATATAGAGCACATCATGAGAAAAGCTGGGCTGGATGGAACACAAGGAATCAAGACTGCCGGGAGAAATATCAANTCTCCCAAACCATCACTGACAAAATTAAAAATGTCATGGACACGGAATAATGGACGCTGCAAAATTGGGAAAGGAGTACGTGAAGGCTGTATTATTGTCTCCCTGCTTATTCAACTTATATATAGAGCACATCATGAGAAAAGCTGGGCTGGATGGAACACAAGGAATCAAGACTGCCGGGAGAAATATCAACAACCTCAAATATGCAGATGATACTATTCTCATTGCAGAAAAAGAGGAACTGAGGACCCTCTTAATGAAGGTAAAAGAGGAAAAGTGAAAAAAGCTGGCGTAAAACTCAACATTCAGAAAAAACTAAGATCATGGCATCCGGTCCCATCACTTCATAGCAAATAGATGGGGAAACAGTGGAAACAGTGACAGATGCTATTTTCTTGGGCTCCAAAATCACTGCAGATGGTGACTGTAGCCATGAAATTAAAAGACGCTTGCTCCTTGGAAGAAAAGCTATGACAAACCTAGACAGTATATTAAAAAGCAGAGACATCTCTTTGCTGACAAAGGTCCATACAGCCAAAGCTATGGTTTTTTCCAGTAGTCATATATGGACGTGGAAGTTGGACCGTGAAGAAGGCTATTGATGCTTTCGAATTGTGGGGCTGGAGAAAATTCTTGGGAACCCCTTGGAAAGCAGAGATCAAACAGTCAATCCTAAAGCAAATCAACCCTGAATATTCCCTGAAAGGACTGATGCTAAAGCTGAAACTCCAGAAGACAAGATGGTCGGACGGCATCAGCGACTCGATGGACATGAGTTTCAGCAAGCTCTGGGTGATGGTGATGGACAGGGAAGCCTGGCGTGCTGCAGTCCACGAGGTCGCAAAGACCCAGACATGACTGAGCTACTGAACTGAAAATACCATGAAGGCAGAGGAGAAACAAAGACGGAACTTATCAAAGCCACAAGCTACTAGCCCACGGAATGTTCTTTCACAGAACTTTTCTCACGTACAAAATCCTTTGTCCAATTTTTGCCATTTATCACACCAAATTATTAGAGACTTTTCCAAACTTCAAAAGCCAAAAAAAGTTACGTGCGACTGGCTGGCTCGACCAGGGGCCGTGGTCTAGCCTAGAGATGGCACACGACTCCGGTTCAGCCAGTTCTCACTGGCTGGCTCCTCACCCACGTGCATAAACACACAGCCAGTGAATCCTGAGGGGCCGACTCAAGAACAGACACGTATCTGGAGTCTCTTTTCCTCTTGGTTACACTGGCGTGATGATATTCAGGCCATGGAGCTCCTGCCGGGGTGAAAATTGTCGATTCTGCAGTCCTTGATTCCTGCTGCTCCCGAGAGTGGTTTCATTGACCTTCTTCAGTTCCTACGAGTCCGGCTTACCTTAGACAGGGACTGATTGGGTTGTTTAAAACTAGGAACCCTGCTGGACACCCACTTGATCTACAAAGGGATGGATGTCACTGGTATACCAACATGTCCGAGATACGTGTGCATGTTAAGTCGCTTCAGGCATGTCTGACTCTGTGCCGACCCCATGGACTATAGCCCGCCAGGCTCCTCTGTCCATGGGATTCTCCAGTCAAGAATACTGCGGTGGGTTGCCATTTCCTCCTCCGGGGGAATCTTCCCAACCCAGGGATTGAACCCCCGTCTCCTGTGTCTCCTAACTGCAGGTGGATTTGGGGCTCCCCTGGTGGCTCAGAGGTGAAAGCGTCTGCCTGGAATTCAGGACACCCGGGTTCGATCCCTGAGTCAGGAAGATGCCCTGGAGAAGGAAACGGCAACCCACTCCAGTACTCTTGCCTGGAGAATTCCATGGAGGGAGGAGCCTGGTAGGCTACAGTCCATGGGGTCGTAAAGAGTCGGATACGACTGAGCGACTTCACTTTCACTTTCTTTATCCGCAGGAAACCAGGGTTTGATCCCTGGATGGGGAAGATTCCCTGGAGAAGGGAAAGGCTACCCCACTCCAGGATTCTGGGCTGGAGAATCCCACGGACTGTATAGTCCAAGGCGGGGGTGGGGTCACAAAGAGTTGGATACAACTGAGTGACTTTCACTTTCTTCACCCGCTGAGCCATCAGGAAAGCCCATATGTATGCATATCTGTGGGCATGTTATTGACAGGTTTGTTTTTGTTCAAAACCAAGCTGTCAGTAAAGTACACACAACGTACATGCTTATAACCGCTTGCAAAACATTGGGAAAGAAACTCAAGAAGCCTATCCACGGTGGTTGCTCTGCGTCGTGAAATTATGATGGAGAGACTGCCTTTGTGTCTAACACACACACCCTCAGGACTCTGAAATTTTACATTTTTAAGTTAACTGAACAGCATTACCATAACAATACATTCAAAACTAAAGGGAGGGTCTTTTGGCTTCCCCGGGTGGCTCAGTGATAAAGAATCTGCCTGCAAAGCAGGAGACCCAGGTTTGATCCCTGGGTTGGGAAGATCCCCTGGAGGAGGAAATGGCAACCCACTCCAGTATTTCTGCCTGGAAAATCCCATGGACAGAGGAGCCTGGCGGGCTACAATCCACGGGGTCACAAAGAGTCGGACATCATTCAGCACCCACACACGCTCTTCCAACAGCATTACTGGAACCCATACGTACAAAACAAAAAGGAGAGCCAAAAACCCAGAGAATAAACTCTCACCCACGAGAATTGCTAAATCTCCTTTGCAATCTTCCTCCCCACTTCTTTCTAAGGCAGCTCCCTCTGACGATATCATCTCCGTCTCTGGGCCAAATTCAATCTGGCCATGCAGTGTTCCAAGAAGCAAGAGAGAAACCTCTTTTCTCTGAGAAGAGACAGAACTGAATTGCCAAACCTAGCCTTAGGAGCTCAGGCCCACTCTACTGAGATTTCCACATTAGGCGCTGCATGTTTAATAAATTAAAAAAAAATTCAAGAATGACTTGAGTTGCATCATAATGGCCTTACAATCATCTACGTCTATAGAACAGAATTAGCACAGCTAATTATAGTTCAATTCCACCAAACACGTCCTTCTTTTTTTGGTTTGGCTTCATTCTTATATTGCTTGATTCCCCAGGTCCTTCTTTATCCTGGCAAGTGACATTCTCTCTCCATTTGCTGTTATGCGTACGCCTTATACAGAAAGGACATTCCACAGGAGAAGCAAAGTTAGAAAGCAGTAGAAAACCAATGCTGCATTCATACTTGATTAGATTGACAGAAAAAGCGTTTTTTAACATCCTTTAGAAAAACAATGCGGAGAAGGCAATGGCACCCCACTCCAGTCCTCTTGCCTGGAAAATCCCATGGATGGAGGAGCCTGGTGGGCTGCAGTCCATGGGGTCGCTAAGGGTCAGACACGACTGAGCGACTTCACTTTCACTTCTCTCTTTCATGCATTGGAGAAGGAAATGGCAACCCACTCCAGTGTTCTTGCCTGGAGAATCCCAGGGACGGGGGAGCCTGGTGGGCTGCCGTCTATGGGGTCACACAGAGTCGGACACGACGGAAGTGACTTAGCAGCAGCAGCAGCAGCAGCAGCAGCAGATAAACAATGAGAGAGGGATACACAAACGAAATGTTAGACCCAAGTAAAAGTAACAGTCCCTGGGACTGGTCTCTGACACTGGAGGGTTTTCTAAACAGCACGGCAAGCATTCGTGAATGCAGAAGCAGCCTCTCTCTCGGTTTCATCCTTAATAAAAATTATGGGCAAAAGAAATGCTGCACAACCCACTGAATTTCAACGTGTCTGTAATTAACTGTCCTTTCTCAACTGTTAACATAAAACTTTTTTTGCTTTTTTTTTTTTTCCTTCTAAATCCGCAACATACAAAGAATTACTTTGGGCCTCACTTCCCGCCAAGGATTTAATTTAACCCTCATGAACTTTCTGAGGAGGAAAAACACACACAGCGAGAACATTTCAGCTTCCATCACACTGCCAGAAACGGGGCCTTTCCAGTTCACAGATTCGCTCTGATTCCACGGGTCCGATGGCCTCGTCTCTTCCGTAAACAGAACAAGTTTCAACAGCCCTTAATTAGGGCACTGGGAGGTCGGAGCTGCCCGCCTGGCTCTGTCCACGTTCTCTGAAACGTGTTGGTCAGGCTTCAGCAGGTCTGAGTCCCATGACTCAGGAGCTACCCAAGAGTTGTTTCTTTGTAACTTGTCTGATAACCCATTTAGTACACTGGACCCTCTGGAACCCAAACCCTGAGTTTTCAGTTCAGTCGCCCAGTCGTGTCCGACTCTTTGCGACCCCATGCACCGCAGCACGCCAGGCCTCCCTGTCCATCACCAACCCCCTGCCTGGCCCTTAAGTGAGCGCTAGGCACGTGTGAGCTCTTGACACTGGGACCTCGATGCTGCTGAAAGGACCGCGCGATCTCTGTCCACAGGGTTCACGGCCTTGCTTCTTGCTTCCTCCCTGAGCTACCAGGACCACCTGTCCTCCACGCACAAACCCTGTTCCGCTTCCAGCGATGGAGGTCTTCTAGGATTCCGCCCAGAACCAAATCTATCCCACCCTGGGCACCCTTTGGGAGCCCACCGGGTCAGGCTAGCTCTAACTCTCTGCCTACAGCCTGCGAGGATCACCTGCGATTGCTGGGACATGCCCTTCCAGTTGATTAGATATCAAGGGTTGGGAGGAGACGATTCCACCACGTGGCCTTCACCTGTTTGCCTGGATACACGCAGCGTGCCAGGCTCTGTTCAAGGGGTGGAACTACCTGATGAATGTGCTTGAGCTCTGGCCGTAACACAGAGGGCAGTGTCGTGGGAAAAAAAGAGAGAGGGATATACCTACAGATCATCACAAGACAACACAGGAGTGCCATCACAGACTGCCCACGGTGTATTACAAAACACAGGGCAGAGAGTGCCATCTGGGTGGCAGAGAGAGAGAGAGACACGCCCCGTGGAGAAGGTGACACGAGAGCCCAGTTTTCCAGAAAGATCTAAATCAGTCACGAGAAAGAAAAAGGATGCAGGGACCACAAGAAGATGACCCTTGTGTCTAACAGAAACTAACCTTTCCCAAGTGTCCACGCCCCCGGATTGGCACCTGGGCCACCTCACCGAACTCACACAACCACCTTAGGAAATAAACATTGCCTACTCCCTTCTGCTGATTTGAAAGCCAAGGCAGGAAGGGGTGACCCTGACCGGGCGCCACAGCTGTGCAACAGAGGAGCTTCGATCCACCCGGGCCCAAGTCACCTTCCAGGCAAGCCCACGCCATTTCCAGGACAGCCACGACCTCCCTGGGACCTCAGTGTTGTGATGAAGGTCACAAGAAGGGCTCTGTGCACTGGAGCAAGTTCACATGGGTCCAGACATTCCTTTTCACCCCCGCCCCCACCCAACCCAGCATCTATCCTTTTCCACTGTGCGGCCACTCTAATAAAATCTTCCGAAGGGTAAGGAAAAAGTGAAAGTCCTTCAGTCACGTACGTCTCTTTGCGACCCCATGGATTATACTGTCCGTGGAATTCTCCAGGCCACAATCCTGGAGTTGGGGAGGCTTTCCCTTCTTCAGCGGATCTTCCCAACCCAGGGATGGAACCCAGATCTCCTGCGTTACAGGCAGATTCTTTACCAGCTGAGCCACGAGTTAAGCCCAAGAAGACCGGAGTGGGTAGCCTATCTATCCTCCAGGGGATCTTCCTGACCCAGGAACCGAACCGGGGTCTCCTGCATTGCAGGCGGATTCTCTACCAGCTGAGCTCTCATGGAGATCAACGTTCGAATTCCTTATCAACATCTCCCCCACTTTTAACCCTAAGCTGGCCCCTCCTCACCCCTCCTATTTGAGCACCACGTGCCCTGCAGTTTCTGGATTACACACGCTCCACGTACCCGCCTCCCTCCACCCTGCGGCAGACGGTCTGGCTGGTATAGACGGGACAACCCTAGGTCTGCTCCTCCCAGAGGCACACACACCGCAGCACTCAAGCATTCAACCTTCCCTGGGCCATCTGCACCTCCCAAATGGTCATCCATAGACAAGTGAACACGCTCCGGGGTCTGGACGCTTGACACCCCTTCCCAAGCAACAAACAGTAAAAAGGAGCCAAATGCCACTGAAGAAAGTGCTACACCACAAGACCGAGAAACAGACCTCCCCCCATCCACCCTTTATGACAGGGACCCTTCCCCGGGGGTCCAAGTGGTTAGGAGCGGCCTGCCAGTGCACGGGACGCGGGTTCAATCCCAGGTCCGGGGACTGAACACGCCTCGGGGCAGCTAAGCCCAAGCTAACCCTAACTGTTGAGCCTGAGCTCCAGGGTCTGTGTTCCAAGAACAACAGAAGCTACTACCCACCACAATGAAGGCCAGTCATCCTGAATGACTTCATCATCAGCGCAGAGGCCCCGCCATCGCCACGAGATAAAACGCCACAAACAGCCAAGAAGGCCCAGCGCTGGCCACAGCGAAGTTTAAAAATTTGTTTTAAACATTATTTTCAAAACCCATCTCTTTATGGCAAGCAAAGTCCCATAAACCAAATGGAAACCATCAAAACAGGAAGCAAGACCGTCTCAAAGGTGGGACCCTTGAGGGAATAAGGGAAAAAAAGGAAAAAAAAAAAAAAAAAAACAGAAGACAAGCCAGACAAAATAAACCTAATCTCCGGTCTCCATAAATCATTCATGTTTCGACAATGAACTGAATCCTCAGACACACGGCACAGACACCCACGTGGTTAACTCCTGGGCTCCCGAGTCACAGTCTCAGCCCTTCCACGGCCCTCGACGCTCAGGACCTGATCACAGGTGCACTCCCACCAGCTCAAACACTCCTAGCTTGGGGCTGCTCGTGACCACAAAGACGCACACCCCTTCCAAAGCCTTCAATATTCCAGGCTCCACCATGCCACCCGCTGCTCCCGTGAGCAGCTCCCCACACACCGCAGTGTCTCTATAAACTAAAGTATAAACTCACTTAACGTTCACAGCAGCATCATTCACAGGCAGAGACGAGCCACGCATCTATCGATGGATGAGTAAGCAGAAAAAAATGTGACATATACCCACAATGGAATACTGTTGCTGCTGTTGCTGTCGCTCAGGGGTGTCCGACTCTCTGTGACCCCATGGACTGCACCACGCCAGGCCTCCCTGTCCATCACCAACTCCTGGAGCTTGCTCAAACTCATATCCATTGAGTCAGTGACGCCATCCAACCATCTCATCCTCTGTCGTCCCCTTCCCCTCCTGTCTTCCATCTTTCCCAGCATCGGGGTCTTTTCCAATGAGTCGGGTCTTCCCATCAGGTGGCCAAAGTATTGGAGCTTCAGCATCAGTCCTTCCAATGAGTATTCAGGACTGATTTCCTTTATTGACGGCCTGGTTGGATCCCCTTGCAGTCCAAGGGGCTCTCAAGAGTCTTCTCCAGCACCACAGTTGGCAAGCATTCGAAAGGCAATGGAATGTGATTTCAGCCTTAAAGAGGAAGGAAGTCTGACACCTGCTCCAACATGAAATGAGCCTCAAGGGAACGTAAGCTCATCACTAAAGGATGCATACGGACTCCACTCACCGCAGAACAGTCAAATCCAGAGAGGCAGAAAGTAGACACAGTTTTGATGTGGGCAATTGCCAAGTTTCTGGAAACGAATGATGATAAAGGCTGGGAAGTAAACTGAAAGCCACAGAGCTCGACATTGTACAATGCTTCAAATAGTGACATTTGCTATCTTTGTTACCGAGAAAAAGGTATAAACAAGATTTACAATTCAGTCCTTCTGTCTGGCAAGGCCCCTCTCAGGAGTTCACTGGCCTGGCCGGAACCGCTTGTTTGGGCACAGATGACCGAAGGCTTCTACCCCCTGCACAAAATTCTTGGCTAACTCTGGTTAGTGGTTCCACCCCCTGCACAAAGTTCTTGCCTAACTCTGGTTAGTGGCTACCTGACTGAGGAACTGCCCTGACCTGAGGAACCGCCCTGACCTGAGGAACCGCTGCGACTGAAAAGGGATGCTCCCCATATTTAACTGGCCCGCTGCGCCATCCCGGGGAAGGCAACGGCACCCCACCCCAGTACTCTTGCCTGGAAAATCCAATGGACGGAGTAGCCTGGTGGGCTGCAGTCCATGGGGTCGCTAACAGTCGGACAGACTGAGCGACTTCACTTTCACTTTTCTCTTTCATGCATTGGAGAAGGAAATGGCAACCCACTCCAGTATTCTTGCCTGGAGAATCCTAGGGATGGGGGAGCCTGGTGGGCTGCCGTCTATGGGGTCACACAGAGTCGGACACGACTGAAGTGACTTAGCAGCAGCAGCAGCAGCAGCAGCTGCGCCATCCGGGGCCCATTCACTCATTCATTCAGCCAGCGTTCCACAGCACCCGTTCCACCTGACGCCAGGTACTTGCTCCAAACGCGCATAAACAAAAATCATCAAGACGACCTGGACCGCTGAACATCTCCCAGGATGACCAAGGAGCATGTGGTTTTCCGGAGAAGTCACCCAGTGACAAAACGCGTGACGTTTCACCCACATACACAAACGCCACTTGCCGCGGGACTTTGCTCTCAACAGCACAGGTTGCACATGCTGCTGCGAGGCTGCACATGTTGCTGCGAGGCCAGCTCCCTTCACCCCGCGGCCCCTGGTGCGATGCACAGAGTCTCCACTGCCTTCCACACCCCAAAGCCCACCTTCTACAGGGAGTCTTCCCGCTCACTTTGAGACAAAGAATCAGCCTTCCCTGGTGGCCCTGACGGTAAAGAATCTGCCTCCTGCAATGCAGAAGACCTGGGTCCTGCAATGCAGAAGACCTGGGTTCGATCCCTGGGTCAGGAAGATTCCCTGGAGAAGAGAATAGCAACGCACTCTGCGTTTCTTGCCTGGAGAATCTCATGGACAGAGCAGCCCGGCAGGCTACAGTCCATGGAACTGCAGGGAGTCAGACACGACTGGGCGGACTAACAGTTTCCCAGAGAGGCTCCCTGCAAAATAGCTTCTTGATTCCACCCTCCCCTACCTGTCCTGGGCCAGTCTCCAGCCTCATTTCTCTAGTTCCAAAGGACCCCTGCCCTTAGCTAACTACACACGAGCTCAGCCTCCTCTTATTATAGGAACAACAAGGTTGTCCTGTCCTTTCCAACCGAGCAGGGCTTGGCACTACTTGAGTGAAGGACCAAGCGTTCATAACAAGTATCACAGGCTTTAGGGATCACACACGGACTGTGTTACATGTGACTGTTCGCTCCGCTTCCGCGGCTCTTCAACACGTAAAAACACGGTTAGTTTAGGGAACAATGGGGGTACATGGACTCAGCCCAGAGAAACACAGGCACCAACTCGATGTACACATTACTCTCAGATCATTTTTTCCTCTTGTACAGTTACTTTTTTTTAACTTTTTTTTTTAATATGGCAGTAGAGCCAGTTAACAATGATGTGATGATTTCAGGTGGACAGCAAAGCGACTCAACCATACATATACATGTATCCATTCTCCCCCAAACTCCCCTCCCATCCAACCTTCCACATGACATTGAGCAGAGTTCCCTGTGCTGTCCAGCAGGTCCTTGCTGGTGCTCCATGTGAAATACAGCAGTGTGTCCATGTCCATCCCAGACTCCCTGACTATCCCTTCCCCCATCCTTCCCCCTGGGAACCATAAGGTGATTCCAGAGGATTAAGCAGAGATCCCTGTGCTGTCCAGCAGGTCCTTGCTGGTTCTCCATGCTAAATACAGCAGTGTGTCCATGTCTATCCCAAACTCCCTGACTATCCCTTCCCCTAAGCCTCCCCCCTGGTAACCGTAAGTTAATTCTCTAAACCTGAGTCTCTTTCTGTCCTGTACCTAAGTTCATTTGTATCATTTCTTTTTAGATTCCTCATATAAAGGATGTCATGTCGGATTTCTCCTTCTCGGAATGACTTACTTCACTAAGTATGACAGTCCCTAGGTCTGTTCATGTTGCTGCAAATGGCATTACTTCACTCTTTTTTATGGCTGAGTGATATTCCAATGTACATGTACAGCTTTTGGTGTGTCCGTTTCTCTGTGGGGAAAAAAAACAACAAAAATTTGGCGGTCTCCCCTCTTTGTATACAGTACGTTCCATTCTGCAAGCATGGGCCTTCAAGACCCCATGAAAGTCACCCCCTCAAAGTCCAAGCTCCCCGCTTCCCTTTAAACACCTCCAAGCACCACCCAAATGGCCCCACTTTGTCCTGCCTGCTCCATCCTGCCTTGGACCTGCATCCACCCTGATCGGTGGTCCTCACTGAGATGTCTCACACGTGCGGAGCCCCAAGAAAACACCACCACACTTACACACATCACCGTCTCCAGTTCCAGCGACCTTCCAGCACTATCACCAAGGCGCACGTCCCTCATCTGTTGTGTGATCTCCCCAAGAGAGCAAGAAAGAGCTATTCCCGATACCCTTGTCTTTTTTAAAAGAACTCTCAGCTTACATAGTATTGTCTATCAATACTACCTCAATTAAAAAAAATTTAATAAAATGCAACCCCCCCCTTCCAAAGAAAAAATAAAGAATGAGAATTCTCATTTCTACGAGGCTATCCCAAGTTGAATTCAAGAGCTGTTCTTACCCTGATCACCAGTAAGTACCAGCACGGCAAGGTTGCACAACTCCTCACCTGACCTGTGAATTGGGGAACCGGTTCCGCTGCGTAATTAACAGGTTCCATTCATCTTAGTCTACTGGGCGTGTCCCTCATGAGAGGGCATACTTGACAGGCCATCATCAAAGACGTCTCTTGCCTATTCGATCCCTGCCTCGACTGAATGCTTGTTTCCCCCAAAACCCGTGTGTGGAAATCCGCCCCCCACGGTGATGATTAAACTTGGGAGGTGGGGCCTGTGGGAGGTGATAGGACTTTAGACTGGAGCCTTCAAGAAGGGCGGGAGTGCCCTCATGAATGAGATCCCACTGAGCTCCGTCGGACCTTCCAGCAGTGAAGACATAGCAAGGAAATGACCGTGTTATGAAGCAGCAACCAGGCTCTCACCAGCCAACAAAAGCGCCTTCAACAAATGGCCCTTCCGGCCTCCAGGACCATGAAAAAGATCTTTCTGTCATCTTATAAGGCAGTCGGTTTATGGTACTGTTTTGCAACCCCATGGACTGCAGCCCAACAGGCTGCATAGTCAAAGAACGTCGGTGTATGTTAGTCCCCCAGTTGCGTCCGACTCTTTGTGATCCCCAAGGACTGACTGTAGCCCACCAGGCTCCTCTGTCCATGGAATTCTCCAGGCAAAAAAAAATCACTGAGACGCCCCCCACCCCCGCCAGGCCCCCACACTGACCTCTGCTCAGAGTCAGCACTTTGAACCCCCACACTGAAACGAGTTCCCAAGGATCACCCGAAAGGCCTTTGGTAACTTGGGAAGGCATCAGCGGACTGACCTTTGAGCAATTAATTACATCAAGACTTTAAAGCAAAGAGAGGCAGAGGAGAGGCTCAAAACCACTCCAGGAAGAATCAACCTAAGAGAAAGACATCTGCAAACTTTTTTTTTTTGCACTTGAGTTTTCTGTTCCAAGGGAGATGGATCTCACCCTTCAAGCAGAAGAGAAATTAAAGTCACTGCCTCCATGTGATAGCCGGAAAGGGTCTTTATGGTGAATTTCAACGAGCAGCCTGTGACTGCCATGTCATTTCAGTATGTAGCTCTGCTTGCTTCTCGTTGAGGTTAAATGAACCACGGTGGAGGGCAAGATGCCCTTTGCTTTTATGGCGACGCAAACCACGCTGCTGGGTCAACGTGCACACTCAGGTTTCTTGCAAATTATTTCATAATTGTTACCTGTGTGTGCCGAACGGGGCTTACTTAACTTGCTGCGCTTACTGGCAACAGGACACCAACAGCCGCGTGATCCAGAGTGCGAGATTCCCACGCTTGGCCAGACAAGGGCTGCCCGATACACTTAGAATGTGACAAGCGTTACGTAATGGCCACACAATACCCACTGCAATACCGGGTACAGACGGTACTCTTCAAACAGAGAGGACCCTCCTGGACCCATCACGGGATCAGTTCAGCTCAGTGCACTCTCTCAGTCATGTCTGGACTCTTTGCAATCCCCGTGGACTGCAGCACGCCAGGCCTCCCTGTCCATCGCCAACTCCTGGAGCTTGGTCAAACTCAGGTCCCTCAAGTCAGTGATGCCATCCAACTATCTCACGGGTTAAGAACCCCCATTACTGAGCACTTCACGTCGTCAAGAGTTCCTTAACAATCATGCCACAATTGGGTATCTCACGAGGCCTGAGGCACGTAGTGGCTAATCCAGGCCAATCAATTTCAAGTCATTCCGTGTTAAAGAGTGACTTCCCTGGTGGCTCAGACGGGGTAAAGCGTCTGCCTACAATGCACGAGACCCTGGTTCAATCTCTGGGTGGGGAAAATCCCCTGGAGCAGGAAATGGCAACCCATGTAAAAAATGAATCATTCAAAAACACTTGGGGAATAAACGACAGGACCTTAAACGTTCATGCCTCCAGATCCCAATGTCACCCGTCTTTCTCATCAATATGCTATTGCTGGTCTGTTAAATTTACATCGCTTTAAAACCTCCCATGCCCATAATTACAATAAAATAGCTCCCTCTAAATACTCTTTCGGGGAAGGCAATGGCACCCCACCCCAGTACTCTTGCCTGGAAAATCCCATGGACGGAGTAGCCTGGTGGGCTGCACTCCATGGGGTCGCTAACAGTCAGACAGACTGAGCGACTTCACTTTCACTTTTCTCTTTCATGCATTGGAGAAGGAAATGGGGTATTCTTGCCTGGAGAATCCCAGGGATGGGGGAGCCTGGTGGGCTGCCGTCTATGGGGTCGCACAGAGTCGGACACGACTGAAGTGACTTAGCAGCAGCAGCAGCAAATACTCTTTGCACAGTAGTAATGTATAGGTGCGCCTAAATATAGAGTTTATATAGAGACTTATTTATATAGATGTACTTATTTATATAGACCGGCCTTCCCAGATGGCTTAGTGGTAAAGAATCCGCCTGCCAATGCAGAAGACCGGAGTCTGATCCCTGGGTCAGGAAGATTCCCTAGAGGACGAAACAGCAACCGTCTCCAGTATTCTTGCTTGGGAAATCCCATGATCAGAGGGACCCGGGAGGTTATAGTCCATAGGGCCACAAAGAGTCCACAATTGAGCAACTGACTATACACACACATTTATATAGATTGGGAAAAACTGATAGCAAGAGGAGAAGGGGACGACAGAGGATGAGATGGTTAGATGGCATCACCGACTCAATGGATACGAGTTTGAGCCAACTCTGGGAGATGGTGAAGGACAGGGAAGCCTGGCGCGGTGTACTCCACGGGATCGCAAAGAGTCGGACACAACTGAGAAACAACAGCTTATTTATACCCAAACAGGAAGAATATAAAGCATGTTTTCATTCATACGAAGCATTAGACATTAATGATGGTCTACGGATTTCTAAGGGGCTTCCTTCGTTGCTCATGGCATCCACCGATGCTAGAGATGCAGGTTCGATCACTGGGTGGGGAAGATCCCCTGGAGAAGGGAATGGCAAGCCACGCCAGCATTCTTGCCTGGGGAATCCCATGGACTGGGGAGCCTGGTGGGCTGCCGTCCACGGGGTTGCAAAAGAGTTGCGCGTGACAAAGAGGCTAAGCAACAACTGATTCCTAAACAAGTAACAGATGAGGCACCGTCAGCTGAACTCAACCGAAGCCCCCCTCCGAGTATGACAGCCAGAGGCAGAGACACTGTCTGAACTCCTGGCAACCCAATCCTTCTGGGCTGCTAATTCAACACCCGCCCAACCTTAATGTTCTCAAAATACCGCATAAATACCATACCGTCACCACGTCCTTACTCTGGGTCTAAGTGTGTGCGAGGGAGTCCATTTATGCCTTGGAAACTGTCCTGACCCGAGGGTCACCGAATGAGCATCTGGAATGTCCAGGGAGGTATTCAGAGCACGTGGACGCTCTTCTCTGGGAGTCAGAACCTGAAAACTGCATTTTCTCAACACCTGAAAAGGGGAAGCACGTCTTCTCATTGAAGATTTTCACTCAGAAGGAAAGCAAAGCGTTTCCACAATTGTCTTCCTAGTCTGGCTCCCTAACATCAGAACACTTTCCTGAAGAGCAGAACTGCTTTCTTCAACAAAATTTCGTGTAAACACCAGTCAGGGGCAAGCCCGGTAAAAGAACCTGCCTGCCAAGTGCAGGAGACGCAGGTTCGATCCCTGGGCAGGGGAGATTCCCCTTGGCGAAGCAAAGGGCAACCCACTCCAGTATCCGTGCCTGCAAAACCCCTTGGACAGAGGAGTCTGTCAGCTACAGCCCGTGGGGTCACAGAAGAGCCGGATACAACCGAGCTAGTAACACACACAGATTACAAGGGTTTTTTATTTGGTTGGCTGGTTTTATTGTCATTTCACTAGTTGTTTAAGAGAAATCCTTTGTTCACGTGTTTTTAGCCTGATTTCTCCAATTAAAAGAGAACTGTAATAGGTCATAAAAATTTTTCTCTGGACAGCCTTTGCTAGGTCATTGGTTTTCGTTTTACACATTTCCTCTTTATTGCTTTTAAGCAACAAAAATTCCCCTTTGGATTTGTCTCCTTAAGCCAAAGATTGTCTAGGTACATGTTTCTTGTTAGGTAAAACCTTTTCTTCACCTTTTAATAATTTACTTTTAAAGTTATTATATAATAATCAGAAACTCTTCCTGGTTATACGTCAGTTATATCTCCATTTCAAAAATGGAAAAGAAAGTTTGTCTATAAAACTGCTACTTCAGAAATGTGTGCAGGGATGGAGGCTCAAGAGGGAGGAGATATATACAGAGTTATGATGAGTCACACTGTTTTATGGAAGAAATCAATACAACATTGTAAAGCAAGTACCCTCCAATTAAAGAAAAACTTTAAGGGGAAAAAAAAGGGGGGGTGGGCAGTGGGAGAAGACTGCATGGATATGAAATAAGGAATAGAACTACACCAAAGAACACAGAAAGGAAACAGGTGCTTACACAGCCAACACATCCGCGTCAAGTGTTGACCGTCATGGGACTGAATGGTGTCTTCCCCCAAAACTCAAGACAATGACACCCCGACCTCCCAGGACCTGAGAATGTGGCTGGAGGTGAAGACGGGTGTTTGGGAAAAAAAAAAAAAAAGGAGATGATTCAGTTAAACGACATCATCAGGGTGGGCACGGCTCCCACAGGAGTGGTGTCCTTGTTAAGAGTGAAACTGATCAGGACGCAGAGGCGCACACACAGAGGGAATAAATACCAAGTGAGCACACAGGGAGGACACAGGATCCACACGCCAAGGGGAGAAGCCTGGAGGGAAACCAGCCCCGAGGACACCTGGATCTCTCGCCTCCAGCCTGCAGGACAGGGAGGAAGCAATGTCTTCAAGAAGCCCAGTGTGCAGCCCTCAGTTACGGCAGGCAGGGCCACCTAACACGCGCTCTATCAGGCTCTGTGCTGCTGCAACACGTGGACAAAAAAAAGCAGTAGGAAAAGAAGTTCACGACCCGTCTGGGTCCAGGCCACCTGTCCCCTATAAATAAGAACAGCAGATGCATTTGGGTGGAAGACCGCTCCTCCCGCTAAGCCTCTCTTTTCTCACCTGTATAATGGGATCATAAGAGGAAGGTCATTATTAGGGTTCCCCGAGAGAAGCAATACACAGCAGCCACCAAACTTCTCAGACCTCCCAAGTGCTCAGTACACACTTTGGTCGCTCAGTTACTCGTTTCTGTCCGAATCTCTGTGACCCCGGGGACCGCAGCACGCCAGGCCTCCCTGTCCATCACCAAGTCCCAGAGTTTGCCCAGACTCATGGCCACCAAGTCGGTGACGCCATCCTCTGTCGTCCCCTTCTCCTCCCGCCTTCAGTCTGTCCCACCATTAGGGTCTTTTCCAATGATTCGGTTCTTTGCATCAGGTGCCCAAAGTATCAGAGTTTTAGCTTCAGCGTCAGTCCTTCCAATGAATATTCAGGACAGATTTCCTTTAGGATGGACTGGTTGGATCTCCTTGCAGTCCAAGGGACTCTCAAGAGTCTTCTCCAGCACCACAGTTCAGAAGCATCATTTCTTTGGCGCTCAGTGGCAACCCACTCCAGTGTTCTTGCCTGGAGAATCCCAAGGACGGGAGAGCCTGGTGGGCTGCCGTCTATGGGGTCGCACAGAGTCGGACACAACTGAAGCAACTTAGCCGCAGCAGCAGCAGCAGCCTTCTTTATGATCCAACTCTCACGCCCATGCATGACTGCTGGAGAAAAACCATAGCCTTGACCATATGGATCTTTGTTGGCAAAGTAAGGTCTCTGCTTTTCAATACGCTGTCTAGGCTGGTCATAGCTTTTCTTCCAAGGAGCAAGTGTCTTTTAATTTCATTTTCAACACACATTATCATTCTTAAAACTGGGCTGCACCTGGGCCAGTTCAACCTGCCTCTGGTGTTAGGTACTCAGTCGTGTCCTCTGTGACCTCATGGACTGTAGCCCGCCAGGGTCCTCTGTCTGTGAGATTCTCCAGGCAAGAGTGCTGGAGTGGGTTGCCATGTCCTTCTCCAGGGGATCTTCCCAACCCAGGGATGGAACCCGTGTCTCCTGCATTGGAGGCAGATGCTTTACCACTGAGCCACTGGGAGGCCCTTGGAGAAGGGGAGCTATTGCTATAATTGAATACATCTAAAAATGTGACGAGAAGGTACGAATGAAGGTGAAAGACGAAAATATGCCATTCTAAAATAGACACACTTGGGAACACTTCCAGAGACATTCTCCTAAGGTTACATGTTAAGATTTCACGAGCTGAAGTCAAGCCAGATACACGCATATTTGTGACGGAAAGACAAAACTATTATTCCTTAAAACTGAGAAGCCGGTAGGATTTTCTCACTGTATATTGAAAGAAAAGCACAAATACTTTTGAAAGGATAGGGGAAGGAAAATGGCACTAAAAAGAAAAAAAGAGTACTGTTCTACTGCTTTAAAGCCGTGGATAATGTAAGAACATAAAAAATGTGTGATGTGGTCTGTTCATTAAAGTGTAGGATTTAGTATAAATTGAATTTTAAACTATAATTTACTCAGACGATAATTTTGAATGTAATAACTGAATTTGCTTTAATTGCTTCTAAATCCTGCTGGCAAAATTTAAGGAAACTCTTAATTTCTGCCAATTTATTAGAAGCAGGCTAGCTGGAACATACAACAGAAATCATTAGGTAATAAAACAAATCTTGCTTGACTTGGTGAACCCACAATGTCAAGCAGACCCAGAGGCTATTTATGTAACAAAAGAAACGGAGGCGGAGGAGAGGAAAGACCACCTCATTCCATTAAGGAAAACATCTGGCTTATAAGACAACTATAAACGGGATCCTTCTGGTGCTGGTTTTCTCAGAATCACCCTTTTAAGGCTTTTTAAGTCTTCTAAGAGGGGAGGAATTCATAAAGGCTTTCCCCACATTGATGAGCTTTTCCTATTGTGTCCTGGGTCGTGTTTTTAATTCACTGTGTTGCCAGACATTAACCTCTTCATCCACGCTTGGAACAGGAAAAGCTTCTGGAATCGAGGTTTCCTACAGGTCACCACCCAGAGTCTCCCAAGCCCTTCATGTTACTGTCTGGTGCGGCTGAGGATACGCAGTGCCTGCAGCCAAGGGCGGGGTGTCTGAGCCCTGGAACCGGTGTGGCTCTGACTGTCTTGGGGCAGATAGTCAGACACAGCAGACTCCAGTACCCACTCCTACAGGAATCTGGAAGCATCACACCTTCGGGGGGGGACCTTCCTTCAACCAGTTAGAAATTCTGCCTCACAAATGGTTGGACCTCCTTGCAGTCTAAGGGACCCTCAAGAGTCTTCTCCAACACCACAGTTCAAAAGCATCAATTCTTCGGCGCTCAGCTTTCTTCACAGTCCAACTCTCATATCCATACATGACCACTGGAAAAACCATAGCTTTCACTAGATGGACCTTTGTTGGCAAAGTAATGTCTCTGCCTTTTAATATGCTCTGTAGGTTGGTCAAAGCCTTTCTTCCAAGGACCAAGTGTCTTTTAATTTCATGGCTGCAATCACCATCTCCAGTGATTTTGGAGCCCAGAAAAATAAAGTCAGCCACTGTTTCGCCATCTATTTGCCATGAAGTGATGGGACCGGATGCCATCGTCTTAGTTTTCTGAATGGTGAGTTTTAAGCCAACTTTTTCACTCCCCTCTTTCACCTTCATCAAGAGGCTTTTTAGTTCCTCTTCACTTTCTGCCATCAGGGTGGTGTCATCTGCATATCTGAGGTTATTGATATTTCTCCCGGCAATCTTGATTCCACCTTGTGCTTCACTGAGCCCAGCATTTCTCATGATGTACTCTGCATATAAGTTAAATAAGCAGAGTGACAATATACAACCTTGACGTCCTCCTTTTCCTATTTGGAACCAGTTTGCTGTTCCATGTCCAGTTCTTACTGCTGCTTCCTGACCTGCATACAGACTTCTCAAGAGGCAGGTCAGGTGGTGTGGTATTCCCATCTCTTGAAGAATGTTCCACAGTTTGTGGTGATCCACACAGTCAAAGGCTTTGGGGTAGTCAATAAAACAGAAACAGATGTTTTTCTGGAACTCTCTTGCTTTTTTGATGATCCAACAGATGTTGGCAAGTACTGTTTAAGTCTGGCTTGGAGAACTGTGAGCCTTACTCTACTAGCATGTGAGACATCACAGTCAAAGGCTTTGGGGTAGTCAATAAAACAGAAACAGATGTTTTTCTGGAACTCTCTTGCTTTTTTGATGATCCAACAGATGTTGGCAAGTACTGTTTAAGTCTGGCTTGGAGAACTGTGAGCCTTACTCTACTAGCATGTGAGACAAGTGCAATTGTGCGGTAGTTTGAGCATTCTTTGGTATTGCCTTTCTTTGGGATTGAAATGAAAACTGACCTTTTCCAGTCCTGCTGAGATGTCCAGATTTGCTGGCATATTGAGTGCAGCACTTTCACAGCATCATCTTTTAGGATTTGAAATAGCTCAACTGCAATTCCATCACCTCCACTAGCTTTATTCGTAGTGATGCTTCCTAAGGCCCACTTGACTTCACATTCCAGGATGTCTGGCTCTAGGTGAGTGATCACAGCATCGTGACTATCTGGGTCATGAAGATCTTTTTTGAATAGTTCTTCTGTGTATTCTTGCCACCTCTTCTTAGTGTCTTCTGCTTCTGTGAAGTCCATACCATTTCTGTCCTTTCTTGAGCCCATCCTTGCATGAAATGTTCCCTTCGTATCTCTTAATTTTCTTGAAGAGATCTCTAGTCTTTCCCATTCTACTGTTTTCCTCTACGTCTTTGCACTGATCGCGGAGGAAGTCTTTCTTATCTCTCCTTGCTATTTTTTGGGACTCTGCATTCAAATGGTTATATATTTCCTTTTCTCCTTTGCCTTTAGCTTCTCTTCTTTTCTCAGCTATTTGTAAGGCCCTCTCAGACAACCATTTTGCCTTTTGCGCATCTCTTTATCTTCGGGATGGCCTTGAAGAGGTACACATCTTAGTTACAAAATAAGTGGGTCACAGGCATGAGAAACATACAGCACAGGGAGTACAGTCAGTAATAAAGTCACACCTTTGTACGGTGACAGCCGGTACAGACTCACCCCGGGGATCGTTTTCAAACGTACAGAAATACTGAATCGCTATGTTCTGTGCCTGGAAAAGACCCAGCACTACAGGTCAATTACAATTTCAAAAACAATCAGACAGATGATCAAAGTCACAGAAAGAGAGATCAGATTTCTGGTTACCAGAGACAAGTGCTGGGCGGGCAGAGGGAAGTGAATAAAGGCGGTCCATAAAGTGCGAACTTCCAGTTTTTATACGTAAGTGCTAGGAATGTGACGTCCATCATGGTGACTGTAATTAACACTGCTTCTATGTTACACATGAAAGTTAAGAGAGCAAATCACAGTTCTCATCACAAAGGAAAAATATTTTTCTTCTTTTTTTGTTTTTTTTTGGTTATCTACTGCATGGTGCGTAGCTCAGTCTCACTCTCTTGTGAGACCCTGGACTCTAGCCCACCAGGCTTGTCTGTCCACAGGATTCTCCAGGAAAGAATCCTGGAGTGGGCTGCTATGCCCTTCTCCAGGGGATCTTCCCAACCCAGGGATTGAAACCAGCTCTCCCACGTTACAGGCGGATTCTTTACCCACTGAACCATCAGGGAAGCCTTTGTATCGATTATGGATGATGGATTTTCACTGAACTTCTTGTGGTCATGATTAAATGATGTATAGAAATCAAACCGTTAAACTATACACCTTAAACCTGTATAGTGCCGCATGTCAATTACCTCTCAAGAAAACTGGAAGAGACCCAAGAACAACAAAAAGACCACCTTTACCTTCTGCATCCCAGAAAGCTGTACACATTTCTCACAGCAGTGGTGGTCTGTGTCTCCCACCAGATGATAAATATCCTCAAAATCATGGTCTGGACAGTCTCTGTTGCTACTACGCAGCTCTGCCCCCAGGGAAGAAAGTCTCAGGATAAACAATGGATGTGGCCAAGTGTCCCAGTAAAAACTGGTTTCCAAAACGGGCCATTGGAAGTACCTTCCCCTGACATACAGCCTTACCAGAATTTAGCTCCTGGCACTTCCTTCCTGATTGAATTTCAGCAAGTCAGATCCTGATACGTGGGCTTCCCAGGCAGTACCCGTGGTAAAGGTACCCGTGCCTGCCAATGCAGGAGACACAGAAGACGCAGGTTTTGATCTCTGGGTCCGAGAGGGCATGACAATCCACTCCAGTATCCTTGCCTGGAGAATCCCATGGACAGAGGAGCCTGGTGGGCTGCAGTCCATGGGGCTGCAAAGCATCGGACACGACTGAAGCGACTTAGCACGCACATGCACACACACAAAGCAAACAAAAAGCAAAACCATCCAAGAACTTCTGGACTCGGTATTTTTACATGACGGCTTCCAGGGAAAGGCCGACAACATACTTTACTGGTATAACGGAGGCAATCATTGCTGCCAAGAACCTCCCAGCTGCCAGGAGTGGCCCTGACCTCAAGGCATGCCCCCAGTGAATAACGGTCGGTGGGCAGGCAACGGCTGTAAAGGCCTCTTGACAGGAGTGGGTGATGCTGGCACCCGGGGTCACCTGAGGCCATGTGGCTTCCTCACGCCCGGCTACCCCTTCCTCTGAAACTGGCCTCCTCCTCCTCTCCCACCCACAGCTGTCGATTCCAAAGGGGGTGCCACCCCCAGCCCGAACTTCGCATGCCCAACCCCCTACCCAGAGTCAGCTTCCCAGGAGACCCAATATGCAGGAGTGGGGTCACCTTCTCAGGGGGCCGCAAAACTCCTGGGTGAGTAAACGAGGAGAGCCCAGTCAATACAGGTTACCATTCTTGGGGAAAAAGCTATGACAAACCTAGACAGTGCATTAAAAAGCAGAGATGTCCCTTTGCCGACAAAGGCCCGTACTGTCAAAGCTGAGGTTTTTCCAGTGGTCTCGGACGGATGTGAAAACTGGACCGTAAAGAAGGCAGAGCACCAAAGAATTGACACTTTGCAACTGTGGTGTTGAAGAAGACTCAAGAGTCCCTTGGACTGCAAGGAAATCCAACCAGTCCATCCTAAAGGAGATCAGTCCTGAATATTCATTCGCAGGACTGTTGCTGAAGCTGAAGCTCCAATACCTTGGGCACTCAATTCAAAGAACTGACTCACTGGAAAAGACCCTGAACCTGGGAAAGACTGAAGGCGGGAGGAGAAGGGGACGACAGAGGATGAGATGGCTTGATCGCACCACCAGCTTGATGCACGTGAGTTTGAGTAAACCCAAGGACATAGTGAAGGACAGGGCAGTCTAGCCTGCTGTAGTCCACGGGGTTGCAAAGAGTTGGACACGACTGAGTGACTGGAAAGCATTCTTGATGATCCCTTCTATTTTCTATTTCACAGACATTTTCCCCGATTCAGGACTCCAACACCATGCAATGTGGACTTTCATAGGCAGGTGAGCTCCAGGGCCTCTCAAGACCTCCTTGACCTTCAAATGGGGCAAGACTGCAGGTTCCTAAGCCTTCCTTTCATTAGGACAATTCCTAGGGAACTGTGCTGAGCTAAAGTGACTCTAAGTAACCAGAGAAAATCTACTTCCAGTACGTACTTCCTAGTATACTGTACGGTGGAGTATTATTCAGCCATAACGAAGGAAAGAGTTTCAGACGCTACATAACAGCTGAACCTTGAGGACGTGATGTTTGCTGAAAAAAACAGGCCGTCACCAATGGACAAACACAGTGACGTTCTGGAGTGGTCCAAGTCACATAGGCAGACAGCAGGACAGAGGCTTTGGGGGGCTGGTTGGAGAGGAGGGGGCAGCTGCTGCTTACTGGGCACAGAGCCTACTCCTGGGAGGGGAAAGACATTACAGTGACTCGCTGCCCGTCATCTGTCTACACAACCAATGGCCACTTTTTGCCACAAAACATCCAGATTCCATACCGTCTAAAAATCCCCGAATATCCCCCATCCAGCCTCTTACAGAAAATCTGGCTGATGACAAACATGAACCGAAATACTTCCACCCAAAACTGCTTTAGTGCAAGTGTAGGGTCAGTGACTAAATATAGGCTAAAAGGATTATGCTGAATTATTTAAGTCACACTGCAGTTAATAAAGCAGCGATGAGATGTAAACTGGGCTTTCCAAGTGGCGCTAGTGGTAAAGAATGCAGCTGCCAGTGCATGAGACGTAAGGGACACGGGTTCGATCCCTGGGTCGGGAAGATCCCCTGGAGAAGAGAATGGCAACCCACTGGAGTGTTCTTGCCTGGAAAACCCCATGCACAGAGGAGCTTGGTGGGCATCAGTCCATAGCGTCACACAGAGTTGGACACGTGTGAAGCAACTTAGCCATGCACACACGAGATGTGAACAGCTGTTTTTCTCAAAGGGCCTCGTACAACTAACGCGTCTCCGGTCCTTTCTTCCTCTATGACATTAAAAATAGACCACGGTATCTGAGAAAGAACCACACAGAACCTCTTCAAAGGTGATGGCTGGTGTGTTTCTCAGCTACACTCATTCTTCAAAAGCCCAACCTCTGGAACTCACATAGGACCCAGCAATTCCCCACCTGGCGTATCCCCAAAAAACTCCAAAACTGTAATTCGAAAAGATACACGCACCCCAGTGTTCAGAGCAACGCATGTTCAGTTCAGTCGCTCAGTCGTGTCCAACTCTTTGCGACCCCATGAACCGCAGCACGCCAGGCCTCCCNAATTCCCCACCTGGCGTATCCCCAAAAAACTCCAAAACTGTAATTCGAAAAGATACACGCACCCCAGTGTTCAGAGCAACGCATGTTCAGTTCAGTCGCTCAGTCGTGTCCAACTCTTTGCGACCCCATGAACCGCAGCACGCCAGGCCTCCCTGTCCACCACCAACTCCCAGAGTTCACTCAGACTCACGGCCATCGAGTCAGTGATGCCATCCACTCAGTGATGCCATCCAGTCATCTCATAGTAACAAGCTAAATGCCCATCAACAGATGAATCGATAAAGGAGATGTGATGTATGCCCAGTGGAATATTACGCAGCTGTAAAAAAGCATGGAATCTTGCCATTTGCGATAAGTTGGAGGTCAACGGAAATTGACTAGGTACAGCCACATTCAGTTCATCACATGGGTCTGGGGCTGCGTTCCCACTCCAGACAGAAGGGAACACAGACCGTGGGGACTTCCACAGCCGAAACAGGTACGACCTGGCCCTCCACAGACAGAGGTCAACCACCCCTGAAGACAGGATCCCGGGGCCACGCAGGGCCCCAGTGCTGCCTGTGAGGGACCCAGGAGGCCGCCTCGCCCTCCCCAAGCTCCACATCCGAGCCCAGGATAGACCGGACCGGACAGTCACCCATGTTTCTCTCCCGGTTAATAAAGACTCTGACCGATTCTGAAATCTACCAATCACGGAGCACCCAGACACAGAATGGGGGAAGACACAGGTGTCATCTCTAACAGCACACGGCCTCTTCTGCCAGCTCTGCTTACTCTGAACTCATCTCTAACCTCTCCCCCAAAAATGCACGGCCAGAGAAGTTCAGGAAAGTTCCCTGAGCCAGACTTCTGCACAGAGCTGGCTGGGCTACACAAAGAGAGACTGTGTCTTCCCTCTCTCTCTGAGTCTCTCTCTCACTCACACACACACACCGCTTCATTTTGAACGCTGCCCACAGCTGCACTCATTACTCTTATTTCTTCCACAGGAAACAGGACTAGAAGGAAAAATAAGGCAAGGACGTCGTCTTGTGCACTCACATCGCCCCGGGCTTAAGTCTTCAACCCTCCTCTCAGGCAGAAAAAAAGAGAAGAAAAAAAAAAAAAAAAAAGCCAAGATAGCCTGCAGTTCAAACAGGATCGGGACTTGTTTACATTCAAAATCTCTCTGGGGAAAAAAAATAATAATTTTCCCCGTGCAAATAAATAAGTAAAAATACAGAGAGTGCATGCGCAGCAAAAATATTTGATTTCCAAAACTGACACGGCAGCCTGGTTGGTATTGCTTTATCTGTCATATATACTATAAAGACCAACACGCTTACGTTACAGACGAGATGGGTTATGTCCCCCTGTGGACAACCAGCTCTTAGAACAGAACCAGAGGCAAAACACCACTTGGAAGACTATGTAACTTTTGCATGAAACTCCAGACAATTTCTTTTTTTAAAAGCAAGCTCTATAAATGCAAATAGTGAGAAGGCCTCCTTATATAGCAGTGATACCCCCTCCCCCAACAAATAAGGAAAAATACAGAGTGCACGAACACGAAAATATTTGATTTCCAAAAAAGCGGATGTACGTAACCACTGACAACGGCGGTCCGGTTGGTACCGTTTTACATGCCATATATGCTATAAAGACCAACACATTTACATTACAGACAAGACGGGTTATTTCCTCCGGTTCACAACCAGCTCTTAGAACCAAAGGCAAAACACCACTCAGGAGACTATATAATTTTTCCATGAAAATCTAGATAGTTTCTTTTTAAAAAACCAAACTCTATAAATGCAAATAGTGAGAATGCTTTCTTATATAGCAATGATTACCCCCCTCCCACGAGTCTAGAGACTCCAGGGAAAGTCCGGGAACACAGGTTCCAGCTCAGAGGGTCCCCACAATGTCCTCTCACAAGTTAGAGTGATGCTTGCACTGTGCTCATCAGGAAACGTGTGCAAACACCAAGGAACGCAGGACCCCGAAAAAGAAAAGAACGTTACGTTCAATAAAATATGGGTTGGATCTTAAACACTCAAAGCCAGGAAAGCTAAGGCTCTGCCCTGAAGTCTCAAAGAGACTTAAAAGGAATGCACCATAAGACAGGAATATAAACGCATTAAGAAGGATCGTGTCGTCGTGGGTTTCCGTGGCAGGAAAACGAAAGGGAGGAGAAAGGTGGCAGAAATCCAGATGCTATCCTCAGTCGTCTCCGACTCTTTGCGACCTCATAGACTGTAGCCTGCCAGGCTCCTCTGTCCACGGGATTCTCCAGGCGAGAACACTGGAGCGGGTCGCCACGCCCTCCTCCAAGGGATCTTCCCGAGCCAGGGATCGAACTTGAGTCTCCTGCTTGGCAGGGGGCTTCTTTAAGCAACTGAGTCTACCTAAGACATCTAACGAACTTCCCAAGTCTTGTCTCTAACCGACCCCCTCCCTTCCCCGTGTCCTGGGCCACCTGTCCCAGGCCAAGGAACCACCCCTGCAAAATATTCTAGCGGGCAGCCTCGCTCAACGCACTTCCCTTCCTGACTTCCTCCAGGTCTCTCTCCACCGAGAAGCCAGAGCGGACATCAACCTAGCATTCCCCTCCGAGCTACTGCTCAGTACTCCCAGGACAGAACTAACTTCTCAGTCAGTCTCCAGACGCCCGGCGAAGGGGCCAGTCCCTCCCCTCTCCCCCTGGACGCCTCCACTCCGGGCAACCTCAGGGCCTTTGCACAAGCTGCTCCTTGGCCGGGCATGCGTTCTCACTCCAGTCCTTCCGGTCCTACCTTAAGATGCTCTCCTCTCAGCATGACTAAGGAGGAGAGCGACTTTCTTCACGGCCGCCTGCATTTCCCCATGACGCTCATCGCTGTGGAGATCGAGTCAATCTCAGGAGGGACGCCTGCTCATTCCTTCCCTGTTGGGTCACCGCCGGGCACCCCCAAGCACCCAGAGAAGCACACAGCGCAGACCAAGCTATTTGTGGGATGAATGAACACACGAGCGGGGGAGAGCGAAGCTTGCCCCACAGCTGAGCAAGCATTTTCCGTAGCTGGGATACCAGCTGGGGCTACCAGGTCAGAGGTACCAGTCCCCACAGTGAACAGAGGAGGCAGGTCCCTCGTGCGTCCTGGGAAGCCTGGTCTGCAGACCACACCGGAACAGACCCACAGGCCCACAGGTCAAGGGCGTCCGTGAACTTGCATGGGAGCTGGGGAGAAGCAAGAACATTATTTTCCTTCACCTTTTGCGAAACTCCATAGGTAACTGCATTAGAAACATGGGCAAAGGGCCCTCATGAAAACTGCACAGCCTGAGAGTCTAACCGGTAGGACCCTGTAGCATTTTTGGATCAGCTTTCCAATGTCTCCGACACTTTAAAAAATACTGCTGCTGACACCCACGGCTACTTTGAAATGATGGCGATGGTGAAAGCCATTGCTAAGTCGTGCTCTGAATACTCACTGCAAGGACTGATGTTGAAGCTGAAACTCCAGTACTCTGGCCATCTGATGCGAAGAACAATTGGAAAAGACCCTGATGCTGGGAAAGATTGAAGGCAGGAGGAGATGGTTGGATGACATCACCGACTCGATGAACCCGAGTTTGGATAAACTCCAGGAGTTGGTGATGGACAGGGAGGCCTGGTGTGCTGCGGTCCACGGGGTCGCAAAGAGTGGGACGTGACGGAGCGACTCAACTGATCGTGTTAAAAAAGCACACATTAAAAAACAGAAAGTGGATCTCAAAGAGATGTTTATACACTCAGATGGAGAGCAGTCCCAACAGCCGAAGAAAAGTTAAGAAAGCAGCGATCCCCCACCTTGTTTTGGCACCAGGGACCGGTTTCACGGAAGACAGTTTCTCCAGAGATCAGGAAAGGGGTGGGGTGGGAGTGTGGGCGGTGGTTTGGAGACAATTCAAATGCATGACATTTATTGCTCACTTTATTTCTAATCTAATGCCACCGCTGATCAGACAGAGGTGCCGGTCTGCAGCCCAGAGATTGGGGAACACCCCTCTTCCAGCAGAAGGGACCACAATGCCCATCCACAGATGAGTCGATAAATATAATGAGGTCTCTCCATACAATGATATAGGATTCAGCATGTGAAAAAAAAAATAAAAAAGGCAGCAAAATCTGACACCTGCTACAATAGGGGAGAACCTTGAGGACAAGATATCAAGTAAAAAAAAAAAAAAAAAAACAGACACAGGACAAATGCTGTGTGATTCCAGCATTTGTAAGCACCTAGAATATACTCAGATGCATAAAGACAACGTACTGGGGGCCAGGGGCTGACGGTGGGGAGACGGGGAGTTGGTGTTTAACGGGAAAAGACTTTCAGTCTGGGAAGATGAACACGTGGTGTGGATGGACAGCGACGTGTGTGTGTGTGTGTGTGTGTGTGTGTGTGCACGCGCTCTGTCGTGTCTGACTCTTTGCGACCCCATGGACTGCAGCCCACCAGGCTCCTCTGTCCATGGGGATTCTCCAAACGAGAATACTGGAGCAGGTTGCCATTGCCTTCTCCAGGGGATCTTCCCAACCCGAGGGATCGAACCTGGGTCTCCTGCACCGCAGGCGGATTCTTTAACATCCGAGCCGCCAGGGAAGCGAAAGGGTCAGAAAGCAAGCTGTTCAAAGCCGTGGGCACTAGACTCTGAAGTCTGGATAACCAAGCAGGGACATGCTGCAATGCCCGCCCCCCCCACCCCATGCTGCTGCTGCTGCCGGCATGAGGGTTTCTGGGGAGCCCCTCGGGCGGGGGACAAACCCGAGTCCCAGGACAAGCGGGCCTGGTAGAAGCAGAGGGCGCTGGAGCAGCCGGGGCGAGGCGAGGGGGCATCCCCCCACAATCTGGCATTCACAGCGACTCAGGAGGCGCTTCTGCCAAGCGGGGGCAGGAGTGGGAATGGGGGAGGGCAGACGGCATGTGGTGCAGGGATGCTTTGTGGAGAGGGGAAGGCAGGGGACTGGGAAAGTGTTCGCTGCAGAAGGGCGGTGAGTGGGGAGAGACACACAAATAGAGCGAGGAGCTCCCGGATAAGCAACGGGTTCTGCTTATTCTCTCCTTTTTTATGACGCCCGGCTTGCACTTGCAGCGCTAGACTAAAAGGCCTTGAGGAGGCTGCAGACGACGCAGCTGCGAGATATTTTTTTCTGTCCCGACAAAACCGATGGGTTTTTAACAAGATTCCCCAAACCACGTGACTGCTTGCTGGTGCACACACACAATTGAGCCCACGCTTTCAATGGGCTCAGACCCCTTGGCACGCAGATGGAAAGTTCCAGATGATCTTTTCCTTTCTCAAGGCTGAAATGTCCACAGAGAGGGGGGAGGGCTTGAGAAGAGTTGATATTTAAAGATGGGGGCTGCTGAGATGTGCGGGCTGTGGCATTCTCCCGCCCTCCCTGAACCCAAGGAGAGCACATTCCCCTCCTCCTCCCTGCTGTCATCAGAGATGGCCGGCAATGATCCATTAACAACGAATGAGCAAAGGCCACTGGTACTGATCAGTTCCCCAGGCTGAGCAGAGAAACCGGGTAATTCCAAGCTTCCTGTAGTTTCAGTTCAGTTCAAGCGCTCAGTCGTGTTCGACTCTTTGCGACCCTATGGACCGCAGCACACCAGGCCTCCCTGTCCATCACCAACTCCCGGAGTCCACCCAAACCATCCTCTGTTGTCCCCTTCTCCTCTTAAATTGTAAGAAAAGAAGAAGAAAATTAAAAGACGCTTCCTCCTTGGAAGGAAAGCTATCACAAACCTAGACAGCATTTTCCAATGCAGAGACATCATTTTGCCATCAAAGGTCCATACAGTCAAAGCTATGGTTTTCTCAGTAATCATGTACAGGTGTGAGAGACTTGGACCATAAAGAAGGCTGAGTGCCGAAGAACGGATGCTTTCCAACTGTGGTGTTGCAGAAGATTCTTGAGACTCTCTTGGAGTGCAAGGAGATCCAACCAGTCCATCCTAAAGGAGATCGGTCCTGAATATTCATTACAAGGACTGATGCTGAAGCTGAAACGCCAATCCTCTGGCCACCTGATGTGAAGAACTGACTCACTGGGAAAGACCCTGGTGTTGAGAAAGATTGAAACCAGGAGGAGAAGAGGGTGACAGAGGATGAGATGGCTGGATGGCATCACCGACTCGACGGACAGGAGTTTGCGCAAACTCTGGGAGTTGGTGAAGGACAGGGAGGCCTGGCATGGGGTCGTAGAGGATAGGTCAAGACTGAGCGACAAAGCAATGAGTAAGAAAAAACGGAAGCTAGGACTTCCCTGGGGGCGCCGTGGGTGAGAATCTGCCTGCCAGTTTGGAGAACGTGGGATCCCTGATCCTCAAAGTCTAGAGCAACTAAGCCGGTGCGCCCTAACTACTGAACTCTGCAGGGCCTGGGAGCCGCAAGTACTGAACCCGAGTGCTGAGACTGTGGATGGCTGCACGCCTAGAGCCTGAGGTCTGCAACAGAAGATACCCGAGCAAAGAACGGTGGCCCCCCAGTCACTCCAACTAGAGAAAGCCTGCACGGAGCAACGGAGATCCGGCACAGCCAAAGATAAAAAATAAGTACAAAGAAACAAACAGAAGCCACAAGCGAGGAAAATATAGCTAGCCCAGCTTTGGTTCGCAGGGGCCGTGAGCACAGACTTTCTCCCTTCGCAATCCTCTGCGTTCACCCCACCCAGGCCATTTTCCCATCAGCTACTTTCAGCTTCCCCAAGCCCTGGCCCCCGGAGGCTCTGCTGATAGGACATTAAGAGAAGCCCTCATCCTGCTGGCTCTTGAGACGCCCCGTAAATCCACACCCACAAGTGGCCAGCGGCTCCCACACGGGACAGCAAGGATACAGATATGCGTCATCGTGGCGGAAAAAGCCCTACTGGAGAATATTTGCTCAATGAGACCATCTCCGATCAATCCTTTTCAGTCTGTCCTGGTTTACGCTTCAAACCTTTTTTTTTATTTCCCCCCTCTCTTTAATTATTTACTTGATGCCCTGGGTCTTTACCAACTGAGGCACCAGGGACGCCCATACACGCACCACCAACAGTGGGTGGCTTTAAAAAAAAAAATTAAAATTATTTACATGGATGCAACAGGTCTTTACCAACTGAGGCACCAGGAAGGCGCGTGCGCGTGCGCACACACACACACACACACACGTGGCTCAGTTGGTGAAGAATCCGCCTGCAATACAGGAGACCCGGGTTCCATCCGTGCGATGGGGGAAAGATCCCCTGGAGAAGGGAATGGCAACCCTCCCCAGTATTCTGGCCTGGAGAATCCCATGGACAGAGGAGCCTGGTTGGTGAGTTCATGGGGACTCACACAGAGTCAAACACCACTTAGCAACTAAACCACCACCTGGGTCTTAGTTGCAGCCTGTGGGATCCGACTGTACAGTTCAGGTCTCCTGCACTGGGAGTGTGGAATCTTCCACCACTAGACCACCAGGGAAGTCCCAATCCATTGATTTTTTAAACCCCCAAGCAGTGAGCTCATACAGCCTGTTAAACAGAAAGTCTTATCTAGGGTAGACAGAACAGGACTCTTCTGATTCCAAGTACGGCCGGTGATCGCAGACAAGGGCAGGCAGGAAGGAGAGACATTGCCAAGCTCTCTACACCAAGCTTACAGCCTCTGTTCAGAAGCACAGTCTGAAAGCCTAATTCGTCTCCTGCATCAGCTTGCCCCAAAACGTCTGGCTTCCCTTGGGTCAGGACCCTTGGCTCTCTCACAAAACCAACACCTTCATACTTGGTCATCCTTGGGTAAAGCTTTTAAAGAGAAATCATTTTCGAATCCGGCCCTCTGAAAGTCTCCACCCTCACCACCTTCCCATGCAACTCAGAAGAAACGTACCCACCTCTCCTTTTCCAAGGGAGAGAAATACAGCCCGCATCCTGTATGTCAACTCCTGAACCTCTCACCTCCTGTTTTGTTTTGTTTTTTTTAAAAAAAAAAGCACTAATCGCTCAGTCGTGTCCGACTCTTTTGCGACCCCACAGACTGTAGCCCGCCAGGCTCCTCTGTCCATAGGATTCTCCAGGCAAGGATACTGGAGGGGGTTGCCATGCCCTTCTCCAGGGGAATCTTCGCAACCCAGGGATCGAATCCACATCTCCTGCATTGCACGTGGATTCTTTCTGATCTGAGCAGCCTGGTAAGCCCTCACCTCCTGTTAGCGTCCACCCAATCACCCAGTCTTCCCCCACACTAACTAAAACCCCTCTCTGCACACTCGCTTCCTTCCCAAAGGCTGTTTGGTGTGTGCTTAGTAGCGCTCAGTCGAGTCCCGCTCTTTGCAATCCCATGGACTGGAGCCCGCCAGGCTCCTCTCTGCCCACGGGGATTCTCCAGGCAATAGTGGAGTGGGTTGCCGTTCCCTTCTGCAGGGAAATCTTTCCCCACCCAGGGATCAAACCTGGGTCTCCAGCGTTGCAGGCAGACTCTTTACGTACTGAGCCACCAGGGAAGCCCCAAAGGCTGCTGCACTTCTCTGCTGACCTTTAGGGCTGGACCTCCCGGAAGACGCACGCACCCAGTCACCTCCAGCCTCTCGCCCGTCACTCCGTCTCCAGCGGCTGCTCCCCAACGCCGAAAACCACCCTCGGCTTCTCGCAGCTTCTCCGGCTGCTCCCTCCCGCCTCCCCCGGCTCCCTGTGCTCCTGTGGACACGCTCCTTCACGGCTCTCCTCCCCAGACCTGGCCCACTTCACTGCGGCCTGCTCCCCCATCCCAGAGCTCCAGGGCGCTTCACCCACTCTCCGCTGAAGCAATCGCCACATCGAAGCTTCAGGGCATACTCCAACACCCTCTGCTACAGATGCAACCCAACCCCTCCACCACCTCGCTGTCCAACTAAAGCACAGGGCCTCTCAGAGTCACACACTTGTTCATCGAGAACAGGAGGCCCTTCTTAAAGGCTCTTCTACTTCATGCTTAAAACAGCCGAGCATCCCAGTCCAACCCTCTCCTGATAGCACCGTGATCCGTCCTCTTCCGCGCTCCCACATCCATTCCACCTCCTGGAACAGGAAGGGAAGATGTGGACAGAGCATAGTTAAAGGAACAAGAAATGGCAGGCAGGGGTGGGTCCAGGAAAAATAAGAGTAGCTGGCTCCACCCACCATCTCGTGAAGAATATCAAGGCCCTTGGGAGCCTCAGTTCCTACCCTGATACCTCCCAAGCCAAGGAGAGCAAAGAGCCATGTGCCCAGCTCTCCCTGAGGTTATCTGTAAATCTTGTCAGAGGAGCACAGGAGAAAGCAGAGAAATTTCCACACTACAATTCTTCTAGCACCTTTCAAAGTAGGTTAATAGGAGAAGAGATCTGGGCTGTGTGTGTGTATGTCTGTCAATTGTTCAGGCGTGTCTGACTCTGTGACCCTATGTACGATAGCCCGCCAGGCTCCTCTGTCCATGGAATTCTCCAGGCAAGAATACTGGAGCAGATCTTCCCGACCCAGGGATCGAACCGGCTTCTCCCGCAAATGCAAGCTGATTCTTTATCATCTGAGCCACCAGAGATACCCCCTGGCTCTGTCACTGTTGCTTTTAAATCCTCAACTTTACCCTTTCTGCCAACGTCCCTCTCCATGCCACTCCCAACCAGAAAAGGTGGATGCCTCCAGCATGCTGTAATGAGGGTTTGAGAAATCTAGAAAGAAAACAGAAGAAATGGGACGGAGAACAGAAGCCACCCAGGATACTGCAGCTAATGGGACACCCTGGCTTTGTAACATGCCCATCAACATGAGACGAGTTTAAAGAAGAAATCGGACAGTAAAGCAGGCTCCAAATTACAGGTGTGAAATCGTCCAAGGCTGCACTGGGCTTCTCACTCAGAAAAGTTCTTCTAACGCGAGCACGCTAAGTTGGCTCAGTCAAGTCCAATTCTTTGTGACCCCATGGACTGTAGTCCGCCAGGCTCCTCCATCCATGGGACTTTCCAGGCAAGAACACCGGAGTGGGTTGCCAGCTCCTCCTCCAGGGGATCTTCCCGACCCAGGGCTAGAACCTGGGTCTCTCAAATCCCCCAGCTTGTCCAGGTGGTTTCTTTACCACTAGCGCCACCTGGAAGACTCCAGCCTTCAGGAGAAGCAACCCAGAAAAACAAGAGTGGGTCACGGACTTCCCTGCTGGTCCAGTGGTTAAGAATCCCGCCTTCCAATGCAAAGGGTACAGGATCCACCCCTGATCGGGAAGCTAAAACCCCACATTGCCTGGAGACCAAAAAAAAAAACAAACAGAAGCAATACTGTATCAAAGTCAATGAAGACTTTTAAAAATTCGTCCAAATCAAAACACACACACACACAAAAAAAAAAAAAAAAAACATAAAACAGAAGAAATTCAACAGACTTTTAAAAACTGATCCATGTTAAAAAGAAAAAAAAAAATGGGTAGAAAGGCAAGAAATGGGTTACCACCATCAGTACATTAAGCCAAGCCTTCCAAGGAAGGTGCTAGAATGTAGTCAGCACGCAGAAAGAAGACTGCACGCCAAATCCTAGCTGTTCCACCTCCCAGCGGTGGGCCCTGCCTTTCAATTGCGTTCTGAGTACCAATGGCACTGGGCTGTCCCCCAATACCTACAGCGTGCAGAACATCTTCCTCGGAAGAGAGGAGCTTCAGTTCAGTTCAGTCGCTCAGTCGTGTCCGACTCTTTGCTACCCCGTGGACTGCGGCACGCCAGGCCTCCCTGTCCATCACCGACTCCCAGAGCTTGCTCAAACTCATGTCCATCGCGTCGGCGACACCACCCAACCATCTCGTCCTCTGGAGATGGGAGCTTAGCTGTGGCCTTTGTCCACCAGCAACTCCCAGCCTCCGGGTGACTGAGACGAGGATGAAGAGAAAGCACGACAGGAACAAAGGTGTCTCTGGGGGAGTTTCTGTTTGTTTGGCGGTGCCTGGTCTTAGCTGTTAAGCATGGACGGTCTTCAGTTGCAGCGCGTGGAATCCAGCTCCTTGGGGAAGAATCAAACCCCTGCATTGGGAGCACAGAGGCTTAGCCACTGGACACCAGGGAAGTTCTGACAAAGGTCTCTTCTAGATGACCCAGCTTCCTCTCTTCTCCCACGGAGAGGGTAACGGGCAGGAAGGCCATGGGTCCCCAAGTGGAGGAAACAGGCTGCAAAGTGTCAGACATTTTTTTTTTTTTCCCCTCTCTCTTAATCAGCAGGAGAAAACACACCACAGGTGTCAGGCTTTTTTCTTTTCTCCCTTGCTGTATACAATTCGAAAGGTTTCTTTTAAAACTCTGCGTTCCCATGACGACACCCAACTCCACCTGAACTTCACTCTTCTCAAACCTTGAGCTCACCAATGCGTTTTTCTTAAGAAAATGTTTTCCTGAAACTACGTTAATGAAGTCTGTATTTACCCTAGACTCTGTCTTTCTTCAAGTCGGTTCCGCCTAAGACTCAGAATCCGTAAGGGCTCAACAAACCAATATGTTTTACTCATGGACGTGTCCTCTAAAGCGATGTTAATGAAGCTACGCATTTGCTCAGAAACCTGCCTTTCTTCAAGCTCCATGTCAATCGTTTTATAGCCCGGGATACCTCACCTGGTGCCAATGTTATCTCAGAATGCACGTTGTGGGTGAGGGACCTGGTGCCAGTCTCTGAGTTTGGAGACATCTCCTTCCTCTGATTTAGCAGCTTGCTAATAGGTAAATAACTTCTTGCTAAAAATTAGCAGGGCGGAGGGGCACTCTTCTCTGCCCATTTCTGGTGTCTATGTCCGAAGCTTTCTCCTTCTCTTTTATACTTTACTAAAACTTCATTACACAGAGGCGCTGAGCCATGAAGCCTCATCACAGGCCCCGGAACGAATTCCTGTTCTTCAGAGGCCCAAGAATCCCGGCATCGTTCCCGGCTCCTAGCGACAACCTTTCACCACCAGGCACAGGGGCACCCTATACCCTGCTTTATGCACCGGCCGTGATCTGCTCTGATGAAGCCAGCACCCCATCCCCTGCAACCCTGCCATATACAAGACTGATATGGCTGACTGTGGGATTCTGTGGTGGCTCACATAGTGAGGAATCTGCCTGCAATGTGAGAGACCCGCGTTCCATCCCTGGGCCGGGAAGATCCCCTGGAGGAGGGCATGGCAACCCACTGCAGTCTTCTTGCCTGGAAAATTCCATGGACAGAGGAGTCTGGAGGGGCTACAGTCCATGGGATCACAAAGAGTCAGACAGGGCTGAACAACTTTACACACACACACATGCACGTACACACACAGTTTAATGCATTCTACCTTTCCTGGGACCATCACATCTTAACTGGGACACAGTTTCATGTCAAACACGTGATTCTCTAATTGTGGAACACCAGGTTCCCGAGTATCTCATCTGGTAAAGAATCTGCCTGTAATGTGGGAAACGTGGGTTCGATCCCTGGGTCGGGAAAATCCCCTGGAGGTCACAGTAACCCACTCCAGTATTCTTGCCTGGAGAATCCCTGTGGACAGAGGAGCCTGGCAGGCTACAAGTCCACGGGGATGCAAAGAGTCGGACAGGCATGGATCCCACCGTTTCTGGTCCCCTTTCAGGCTGGTTCTGAAAGGGCCAGAGAGTAAACACGGGAGGCTTCCAGGGGCCCGAGGGAAACTCTGTTGTGATGCCCTTTACAGGGAGAAGGCAACGAACCACAGATGCTATCTGAACGAGCAAGTATGGCTGGGTTCCAGCAAAACTGGGAATTTCATAGCATTCTCACGTGTCACGGAATATGAGGCTTTTTGCAGCCGTTTAAAAATACAAAACCATTCTGAGATCGCAGGCTGTACCAAAACAGGTGGCAGGCCAAGTCTGGCCTCCGCCTTCAAGGGAGCCTGTCTCACGCTGCAGCCCGAGAGATGCTTTTTGGAACCGGATACCATCCAATTTTTCCAGGGCTCCCATGCACCCAGCCCAGGCCTCCAGCTACCCGGCCCCTGACCCCACCCCGAGTCCCAAGGTCCCTGTGGAATGCTGAGAGCAATCAGTGCCATGAATTCAGGGTGAATAAACCCCGGGCGGTTGAGAAACAGAGCCCTGCTCTGCAGAGACCATGGACCCTGAAGTCCCCGTTCCGTCCTGGCGACCTGGCGTGTCACTGCCCTCAGTTTGGCTGCCACTTGCCAAACCAGGAAGAGATTTTCCACGGATGTGAATGCCTCGTGCAGGCTCGGGGAGGACACACATTCCTGCCTGCGGATAGAGGGCACCCAAAAAAACCACATGTCCGTCACCGATGACGTTTATCCTTCCCTCCCCACCTCGGCTACACGGCTAACTCCAGCTCCAAAGTCCAGGTTCAGGTCCCAAGCTGGGGACATGACCCTGGCCACTGAGGACGACGCACCGGGTACCCGGGAACGAGGCTGGAGTCCAAACAGCAGAGGTCAGAGGCGGGACAGGCTGCTCGGGTTGCAACACGCAGGAAGTCACACCAAGAAATCCTCTGCCTGCAGATGAAACACGCCAAGGAGCGCTGGTTCCACTGGGGCAAGGGGGGAAGGGTCCCTCCTGCCCGCGGGCCTGCGCCACTTCCTCACTCAGCTCTTTCGATCCTCAGCCTGCCTCTTGCGCTGCTCCTCACTGCTACGTTGAACGCACACCTGCTTACAAGAAAGACATCTGACTCGTATGCTGCAACAAAGTAGCAAAGGATAACTCTTCAGGGCCGTCCCTGGCTTCCAGCGGTGAAGACTCCAATCTCCATGCAGGGGGCCTGGGCCTGATCCCTGGTCAGCAAACAAGATCCCACAAGCTCTACAAGCCCCACCCCTTCCACCACAGAGCTCCAACCAACAGGCCGATCAAGAAAAAAAAAAAAAAATAGCAGCAGCAGCAGCAGCAGCAGCTAAGTTAATGTGCAGGAAAAATGGCAGCTTGAAGGTGATGAAACTAAAGACATTTCAATGATGCAAAAATAGGATCCAGACAGTTTTAAGATGCTAACAAGAGACAATTCAAGAAATATTCCTACTGTTTGATGGTTGATTGAATGAAGTCCTTTCCCTCATTCAGTATGGGCCAAATTTACCCATGATCATTTTCATCAGTAACTACTAGGAAAAGAAGATGGCAAGATGACTACAAATCCCAGCAGACATTTGATACACATAGAACTTTAATAAATCACTCAAAATGAAAATATTATCATTCAACTATTAAGGGCTTGATTGAACTAGTAATTTCATATAACAAAATGCCTTCATTAAATATCACTTAACTGCCAAATCAAAACTGTAGAGCTTAGATTTCAACTTGTGCCAACATCTGCAGCAATACTCAGTATTGATCATCCTGATTCATGGGACAATTTGATCTAATTTGTTTCATTATGCAGCACGTATAATTAGAAAATGACTGAAAATAAATACTGCAGAGTATTCAGTAAAGAAGCACTCAAAAATAGCTGATAGTACACAATTAACAGCTCTAAATAAATTACATTTTACAATTATTTTAAACCTTTTATGAAACTGATTAAATGTACAATATGCATCACATTAATAAAAATAAATCCTGAGTGAGAAGAATAAAAGTCATTGACTAATTACTTGTGTTTTCTTAAAGAACCCCAAAATGGAAAAATGACCAAAAGCATAAGAATATCATATGAAATGATATATTAATATTTAGATATAGAAAAAAATGTGCGGTGTATGAGGTCACAGAGAGTCGGACACGACTGCACGGAATTGAACTGATGTCAATTTCACAGAGGGTGATGAGGGTGACTTGAGGTACCCCTATTTTCAAAATTTTCCTACCCCTCAATATTCAGAAGGACGCTCTACAAGTCTCCCCCTTTGATGTCTCCATCTTTATCTCTGTGTTGGAAGGGTGGGAAGCTTCCTTTTCCCTCCCAGATGCGTATTTTGTTCTAAACGAACGCAGCATGCCACACTCCCCTCCCCCCCAACCTCAGGCCTTCTCTTGGCTATCTGTTTGCTGAAAGAGAGGAGTCAAAGGGGGCTGAGAAAAGGGAAAATGTACCCACAAGAGAGGACACCGCCCCACTTCCTCTGATAGCAGCCACTGTCTGCCCACTCACTGTGGACGCCCGGTTTCTAACTGGGGCTGGAGCGGAGATAACAGACCGGGACATGTTTTTCCGGAGCCAAAATCTCTGAATCTGCTCTCCCCACACGCGAAGTCACACCCTGTCCTCACACGTGGGGCAGGGGTGGGGGGTGGGCGCCCTCTGACCACCACCTGTGATCACGGGACGGGTGTTCAGGGCACAAAGTATGAAAGCGGTCCCGAATCCAGGGCACAAAGTATGAAAGCGGTCCCGAGTCCGTTTTAAAACAGCTCCTGTGGTTCAGTTGCTAAGAAGTCGTGTCTGACTGGTCCCTGAGACTCTCCAGCATCACACAGGGGAGCTAAGTACTTTTTTCCAAATGCATGATGAAAGATCCCCGTACATAATGTGGTTGTCATTCAGTCGCTCAGTCATGTCCACCTCTTTGCGGCCCCATGGACTGCAGCATGCCAGGCTTGCCTGTCCATCGCCAACTCCCGGGGCTTGCTCAGACTCACATCCATGAGGCGGTGATGCCCTCTGACCATCTTACCCTCTGCCACTCCCTTCTCCCTTTGCTTTCACTCTTTCCCAGCATCCAGGTCTTTTCCAGTACAGCGTTACTGAGATAGAAAGCACAGACCAAGAAAATTCACCCAGTGGAAGGTGCGCAAGTGAAGAGCTTTCAGCAGATTCACAGAGTCGTGCGACGGTCATCAGCTGAATCAACAGAGCATTTCCAGGAACCCCAGGAGCAGTCCTGAACCCCCTCCCTCAGCGCTCTCGAGCTGCGACACCCAGCTCCCCAGTACCAGGCAACAGTCATCTCCTTTCTGCCCACCACGCCCTTTCTGGTTCAGCCCGAAAGCCTCTGTAAGAATCTGACAGCCTCCCCTGTGTCAGTGACCTTCACAACCAACTTCCCAGTTTTATCATCACGTCTCAGGGGCTCAAGCCACAGCAGCAGCTCCTGCAACTGCACCATACACCTCACACACGCGGGGAGGGAGGAAGGTGGAGGGAGGGGTGCTTCTCGATGCCCAGAGCGACAGCTACCGTCCTGAGTGAGCTCCTGAGTGGCTGGTCTGGGATGCTCCCCCGGGCGTTGGACGCACACAGGGTGGCTCTCGAGATAAGAGATGCTGTCCCACCCCTGCGACCCCACAGAGCTCTGCATCTCTGGGCTGTCTTGTGACTATCACTGACCATTTTCAAACCCATCACTTTCAAGCCAAGAGGAGTGAGGGGGAGAGAAAACCATTCTACCGCATTCCATGGCGGTGGGTCACGTCCATTCTATGTATCAGTTTATTAATGGCATCTCCACTGTCCCAGCCAGACGCGTGGTACACCATCATCCAAAAGGAAGAGAGGGAAGAAAAAAAAAAAAAGAAGAGAGGGAAGAAATTGCAAAGAGGGACCTCGATGGCATGGATAATAGCAGACCATCACCACACGGGAACAGAAGAGGCTGTTTCATCCATTCACTGAAGAAGGGCCGTGGCAACCGATTAAGGACGTGAAGCCAGACTCAGCAAGTTCGGGTTGGGGCAGGCAGTTTCTCTTCCGCACTGTGTTCGCCCATCACCCTGCTGGACCTGGAAACTGGCGTGTCCTATTTGAGCATTGAAAACCAAAGGAACACATCCCCGATGGGAGCTTGGGCACGGCACACATCTGGATTTTTTTAACCACCCAAAGCATCCTGCACCTTCCAGGGTGGGCCGCGACCTATCCTGTCCACTTTGGCCGCCAAGGAAAAGTCAAGGGGCTCTTTTAACGGGTGCCTGTTTAAAAGCCCTAACTCATTCCATCCCCTTTTGTTCCATTTATCCTCCACTCAAGGATTGCGAGACAAGATATTACATATGCTTATCTTTAAAACCGTGTAACTCACCAACGAGTGCAAGCATAAACTGCTGCATTCCCAGCAGGGACCACGGACAAAGTAACTATGTTACGCCATGCCGATTGCCTGCTTTGGCTGTTGGTCTGAAGTTATGTAACAACGGCACCGTTGGAGGAGGCGGTACACGGGACCTCTCGGCACTATTTCTGGAACTTGCTGTGGTTTATAACCAACCAAAGTAAATCATCTTAAATGAAAATTGTCTAAATAATTTTTTTTTTAATCTAGCAGCCTCTCTTACTGATGCTCTGGGGAACTAAAAACTGAGGGCTAACCAAAGGATGCGAACAAGCCTTCAGAAGGTCTTTCAAGTCAATACAAACTCATTGCCACAAACACAGGCAGTGAACCAGGAAAAAAAAAAATCTCTTCCTGTAACTGCTGCAGCTGCTGCTAAGTCACTTCAGTCGTGTCTGACTCCGTGTGACCCCACAGACGGCAGCCCACCAGGCTCCCCCATCCCTGGGATTCTCCAGGCAAGAATACTGGAGTGGGTTGCCATTTCCTCCTCCACTGCATGAAAGAGAAAAGTGAAAGTGAAGTCGCTCAGTCTGTCCAACTGTTAGCGACCCCATGGACTGCAGCCCACCAGGCTACTCCGTCCATGGGATTTTCCAGGCAAGAGTACTGGGGTGGGGTGCCATTGCCTTCCCCGCTTCCTGTAACTAGGAAGGAAAAAAAAAAAAGTCTCCTATTGCATTAAAATGTAATATCCTGCAAGTACAAATGAACAATCTGGAAATGAAATTAAGAAGATATTCACAAAAGCATCAAAAAGAATACAGCCAAAACTCCAAAACTGAAATTAAGCAGACATCATTCACAAAAGCATCAGAAAGAATACAGCCAAAAGAGAAAGCGCAAAAAAGTTTCATCTTTATAGCTCCACCTCCACTGATTCTGGCTTTCCACAGTCCTGAGTTGCGCTCGTGGTCAGGGTCCGCAGGAGTTAACGGAGGTCGTCCATCAGCACCGAAAGCTGAGCCGACGAAGACAGGACCGCGTCGTCCAGTTGTTTGAGTGCATGATATTAAAAATGAGCAGTCAACAAGCAGCAGAGAGACCCAGCCAATTAATCATCTGTCTAGTCTCGCAATCAAACATGTATTAAGCAAAAAGGCAGCCCGGCATTCACAGCCAGGCTCTGCCGATCTCGCACTGGAACATAAAGAATGCAGAGAACACTAACCTCAGAGAGGGACCCGAGTCCTAAAAATGTGGAAATCTAAATCGCTGATGGTCTTTCTAGCATTCTGTGACTGAGATGTCCCACAGTTCCCTCGATGCCAAGTCAACACACAGGTCTTACCAATAGCTTTGTGCAGTCCCTGTAGGACTCACTGAAAGACACTGACTGTACGTAGGAATGCACGTTAAGGGCAAATGCCTTGTAAAGAGTCAGTCTCGGCATAGCGATGGCCAACAGGCACGAGAAAAGACGCTCAACGTGGCTAATCGCTAACATTAGAGAAATGCCACGTCAAAACCACAATGAGGGACCACCTCATACCGGTCAGAATGGCCATCACCAGAAAGTCTACAAATAATACAAGCCGGAAAAGGTGTGGAGAAAAGGGAACTCTCGGACACTGTCAGTGGGAATGTAAATTGGTGCGGCCACCATGGAGAACAATAGGGAGGCTTGTCATTAAAAAAAAAAAAAAACCAACTAAAAACAAGAGTTGCTATATGGACCCTGTGATCCCACTCCTGGGTATATACCCAGAGAAAACAAAGATTTTGAAAAGATACACGCAGCCCTATGTTCACAGCAGCAGGAGCCAGCCAAGACAGGGAGACAACATAAATATCCACTGACAGAGGAATAGATAAGGAAACACACTACAGGGTATATACGGTGGAATATTACTCAGCCGTGAAAAAGGATGGCATGATGCTGCCTGCAGCTACATGGATGGACGTAGAGACAATCACACTAAGTCAGAAAAAGACAGGCAAGTATCAAATGATGTCACTTAGAGGCAGAATCTAAAATATAAGACAAATGAACTTTATCTACAAAACAGACTCAAGACCACAAAAAACAGGCCTGCGGCTGCCAAGATGGGAAGGGGGTCCAAACAGGCCTTTAATTATACCACATCCAGCTGGCTAGATAAGAAAGGCTCTCAGATCTCACTCTAAGACAAGCCCTACAGCATGCAAACTGCTGGAAGGTGGGTCCTTTTCCCGGTTCCTGTTCAAGGCGGTTGTGTCATTAATAACTTCCAGGGAACAGAACTAGTATAGAGCATTCCCTAAAAGATAACAAGAGAATATTCCAAAGGCAGAGTGGTGGCCACCAGGTTTCACCACACGTAACTTTTACCTCTGCAACCAACAAAGTTAGCACCCCCCGCATAATTCCATTAACTCAAACTACAGGCTGTAAAGAGTCCCCCTTCTAAAAAAAAAAAAAAAAAAAAATTTATTTATTTGGCTGCGTTGGGTCTTAGTTGTGGCACTCAGGACCTTCGCTTTGGTCTGAAATGAAGCCTTTCAGGGGCTGAAGCCACGTCCCTTGCATTGCAAGGCAGATGCTTAACCACAGGACTGCCCGGGCAGGTCAATGGGAACAGTCTTGAAGATGGAGCGACCGTACTGTGAGCTGGGACCTTCAGAGAGCATGGAACGCAAGGGCTTGGCAGACAGAAGCAACAGGATGATTCGTTTATTCCCTTGGGGCCAGTGAGTGGTCACATGGGCGGTTACTGAGAGCATCAGGGCTAAAACTCAATAACGTGGCTCCCATTTAAGGGTTCCTTCCAGGTAAACCGGCCACCTTGGTGGCTCAGAGGTTAAAGCGTCTGCCTCCAATGTGGGAGACCTGGGTTCGATCCCTGGGTCGGGAAGATCCCCTGGAGAAGGAAATGCAACCCACTCCAGTATTCTTGCCTGGAGAGTCCCATGGACGGAGGAGCCTGATAGGCTACAGTCCACGGGGCTGCAAAGAGTCGGACACGACTGAGCGACTTCACCTTCACCTCCAGGTAAACATCAGTCATGATATTGTCCAGTCGTTCAGCCATTGTCCAACTCCTTGAGACCCCACGGACTGCAGCACACCAGCCCTCCATGCCCATCACCAGTTCTCAGAGCTTACTCAAACCCATGTCCATTGAGTCGATGATGCCATCCACCCATCTCATCCTCTGTTGTCCCCTTCTTTTCCTGCCTTCAATCTTTCCCAGCATCAGGGTCTTTTCCAATGAGTCAGCTCTTCCAATCAGATGGCCAAAGTACTGGAGTTTCAGCTTCAGCATCAGCCCTTCCAAAGAAACATGCAGGGTTGATTTCCTGAAGGACGGCCTGTGGTTTGATCTCCTTGCAGAACAAGGGGCTTTCAAGAGTCTTGGTATCGCAAATACGAAAAAAAAAAAAAAATTACATGGCTCTCCTTTGATTTCATCCAGCAAATCTTGGATGGCAAGGTCAGCAACTTGCCTTGGCTCAAATAACCCCAGTTTCCCAACAGGAGAATCCACCTTATTTCTGAAAGTCTTTGCTTCCCACTGTGTGTGGTTCTGCATGTGGACAGGAAGGGAACAATTTACCCCGTGAGAAGTCAAAGCTTCCAGGAAGATCAGGGTGCAACCCTCCACTGACAAATGACTCAGTCATNTCAAATAACCCCAGTTTCCCAACAGGAGAATCCACCTTATTTCTGAAAGTCTTTGCTTCCCACTGTGTGTGGTTCTGCATGTGGACAGGAAGGGAACAATTTACCCCGTGAGAAGTCAAAGCTTCCAGGAAGATCAGGGTGCAACCCTCCACTGACAAATGACTCAGTCATTAAACGAACACGGGCAACTGCTCATCTGATGATGCCTGCTCTTTAGACCACAGTGAGGCAAGCGGAGGAACATCACCTCCATCAGCCATCAAGAGTTCCTAGAGAGTGTTCTGGAGATCTGAAGGGAGACACTGCCCCGTGCCTCCAACAAGAAGGCTGGAAGGAAATGACCCCTGGGATCTCCCTCATCACTCTGAGTCACAGGTCACACACCCAGCCTGTTGGCAAAGGTTTGCTGGCTGTCCTCGAAAGCACGTCTCCTCACATGTTCCCTGCAGTCCAGGTGCCTCCATTAGACTGTCCCTCTCTCCTCCTGACGCACTCTCTCACACACATGCACACACGGCCACACCCATCCCCAATCTCAACAACGTTCTCTTCTCCGTGGGTCAGATGGCAAAGAACCTGCCTGCCACTGTGGGAGACCCAGGTTCGATTCCCTGGCCCGGGAAGATCCCCCGGAGAAGGGAAGCGGCCACCCCACTCCAGTATTCTGGCCTGGAGAATCCCATGGACAGAGGAGCCTGGCATGTCTACAGTGCATGGGGTAGCAGAGTTGGAAAGGGCTGAGGGACTAACATTTACTTCACGTTCGAGAGACGATCACACGAACTGTCTTCTCTCAGGACAGGACTCGGGGACTCAGATGCAAGCATGGCAAACAAAAAGGGAAAGTCTCTTCCCTCCTAAGCACAACGTGTTCAGAACGAGTGACATCCCGGGTGCCTCTTAGGGGCAAGTCAGGTCGGACAGGGTGGTTTCCTAAGAAGCAGAGACTCCTCAAAGTCACAGAGAACAGAGCGGAGGAGGCAGGGAGAGGGGACGTGGGTCACACAAGCATCCAAGGTGCAGACTTTCAGCCATAAAGTCAGTCCTGGGGCTGCCCTGGTGGGCCAGTGGCCACGACTCTGCACTTCCGATGCTGGGGGCCCCGGGTTCGATTGCTGGGCAGGGGACTAAGATCCCCCTCTAAGGCCGCCAAGAAGCATGGAATTCCAAATGCTAATACTAAGACCAAGCACAGCCAAGTAAATAATAAATCCTGGGGATTCGATGCAATACATGATTGCAGTTAATACGCTAGAGTCTGTATCTGAACACTGCTAAGAGAATAAATCTTACAAGTTCTCATCATGAGACAAAAACAAATACAGGACTCTAGTGAACACTGGAGTCTGTATCTGAACACTGCTAAGAGAATAAATCTTAAAAGTTCTCACTACGAGAAAAAAAAAAGTAAGCAAGTGTGGTGATGGTTTACTAAACCCACTGTGATCTTTGCACAATGTTTACACACATCGAATCATTACGTCGCACACCTTAAGCTCATACAATGTGCATTTAGTCACTCAGTCGTGTCCGACTCTTTGTGATCCCGTGGACTGTAGCCCAGACAGGCTCCTCTCTCCAGACAAGAATACTGGAGTGGGTTGCCATTTCCTTCTCCAGGTTCCCAACCCAGGAATCAAAATCAAACCCAGGTCTCCCACATTGCAGGTGGGTTCTTTACCAGCTGAGCCACGAGGGAAGGAAGCCCAGATACAAGACTACATATCAAATTATACCTCACTTTTTACAAAATGAGAATTAAAAAAGGACAGCTGGGGACTCCCCCGGTAGTCCAGTGGTTAAGAATCCGCCTGCCAATGCAGGGGACACAGGTCTGGATCCCTGGTCTGCCAAGAGCCCCCGTGAGATGAGTCACAACTACAGAGCCTGCGCTACAATTAACGAAATCTGGTGTGGAGCGATGAAGACCCAGCACTGTCAAAAAATTTAAAAAAAAAAAACAAAATTACCAAGGACAGCTGAAGGCTGGAACTGTCTCTGTGGGTTCTGACCCTCTCCCCATCGCCCATGTCAGGAAATGTCATGCCTCACACGGGGAATCAGGAAGAACACAAAGTCTTCCTCTGAAAACTACTGTCCCAAAGACACATTCAACAAGAACCAGGGCAATGCAACATCACTCGACCAAGGAAAAAAAAAAAAAGCAAGTTTTCCATAGCAAAGTTCTTTTCCTAAAACTTGCTGGTAGCCCCAGTGATGCCTGACTCAGTATCACCGTGGTGATAGCAAATTCGAGGGGACTCAGCACCTTCAGAGGCATATGCTTCCCCAGCTGGCTTTTTAGAAGAAATCTTCCATCAGCCCGGTGTGCAGGCACGTGCGGTCCAGGGAGACCTCGACTCACTCTCTGTCCTCTGCTTGTCCCGCCAGCAAGCCACATAACCTGATTTCTTTTTTTTTTTTTTCCCCACACCTCCAACACTTCAATCACCAAAATAAAACAACACCTGCATAGGAGAAAAAATGAGGCTATCAGCCTCTCCCTTCCTCAAATGAGGTCCAAGGCTTCTTTTTGCCACTTAGCACCTAAACATCAACAGGCTAACCCCTCAGCCCCCAAAGACTCGAACTGTTTTTTTTTCCCCCACACCTCCAACACTTCAATCACCAAAATAAAACAACACCTGCATAGGAGAAAAAATGAGGCTATCAGCCTCTCCCTTCCTCAAATGAGGTCCAAGGCTTCTTTTTGCCACTTAGCACCTAAACATCAACAGGCTAACCCCTCAGCCCCCAAAGACTCGAACTGGAATCGACAGCAAGATATAAAAGGCTGGTCTGGCACATGAGCCTTAACCACGAGATACAACGTGCATTTTGACGGACACGACTAGCAACTGACGTTAACAACCATATGCTCAACGTGCTACAGACCAGAAAGAAAATTTAAAAGGCATGATCTTTGCTGTCAAGGACTTGCAATCTTACTGACACGGAAAAAGAAAATATGCGCGGAAGAGAAACAGTTGGCAAAAGGCCACCTGGAGGAAAAAAAAAAAAATTTAAACTCATAATGGAAATCTAATAAAAAACAGATTTTTCAATACCAAATAAATGGTCCAAGTATTAGATGATTGGGCAACAGAAAAAGAAAGAAATGTAATAAAGCTGAAAGGATGAATGCAGTACGAAAGCAGTAAGAATAAGTCACAGAAATCCTAGTGACCTAGTCAAGATCCTCAGGTTTCCAGTTGCCTGCATACAGCCTTCTCTGAGACCTAAACGACTGCCTTTTCCTGGGGAGAGCTTTATGTCTTTATGTGGAAAGGACTGCCAACTGCCGTTCCCAGGGCTGACTATACTATAAGGCATGGTGCTTCAACTGTAAAGTGCATGAGGGTAACCTGGAAATTGTGTTTGTGCAGGGCTCTTCAGGCTGGGCACGTGCAGACCCCAGGCCAGGTACCTCCTTGTGGGGGGCTAACTCGGGCATTCTTAGGGGCTGAGCACTATCTATCCGTGGCCTCTGCCCATGAGATCCACTGAAGTCTCCAAACCTTGCTGAATGTCCCTGGTGGGAGGAGGTGGGGAGACATGATTGCTCACCTCTACCCCATCACCCCACCCCACCACCAACCACCCCATCCCCAGTTAAGACTCAACCTTCAGAGAACGAAGATCATGGCATCCAGTCCCATCACTTCATGGCAAATAGATGGGGAAACAGTGGAAACAACCGAGAGACTTTATTTTGAGGGGCTCCAAGAATCACTGCATATGGTTGGCTGCAGCCATGAAATTAAAAGACGCTTGCTCCTTGGAAGAAAAGCTATGACTAACCTAGGCAGCATACTAAAAGGCAGAGACATTACTTTGCCAACAAAGGTCCGTCTAGTCAAAGCTATGATTTCTCCAGTAGTCATGTATGGATGTGAGAGTTGGACTATAAAGAAAGGTGAGTGCCAAAGAATGAGGCTTTTGAACTGTGGTGCTGGAGAAGACTCTTGAGAGTCCCTTGGACTGCAAGGAGATCCAACCAGTCCATTCTAAAGGAGATCAGCCCTGGGTGTTCATTGGAAGGACTGATGCTGAAGCTGAAACTCCAATACTCTAGCCACCTGATGCGAACAACTGACTCACTGGAAAAGACCCTGATGCTGGGAAAGATTGAAGGCGGGAGGAGAAGGGTGTGACAGAGGATGAGATGGCTGGATGGCATCACTGACTCGATGGACATGAGTTTGAGTAAACTCCGGGAGAAGGTGATGGACAGGGAGGCCTGGCGTGCTGCGGTCCATGGGGTTGCAAAGAGTGGGACATGACTGAGAGACTGAACTGAACGGAAAGACTGTCAGTGGAGTAAGAATAACAGTCTCCCTGAGAGTCCCATGCCTACACAACCGTGTGTGGCAAAATGGACTCTGGAGAAGCACTAAAAAACTTGGGTGGTGGGGGCACGTGAGCCCCCCCACTAAGTAAGCAATCTCTCCAGGCTGCCGTTGGAGACATGTGACCACGGAATAGGGATCAGAGAGGTGGCGTGAAGTGGGCTTTGAAGATGAGGAAGGGGCCCTGAGCCAAGGAATGCAGGATGAACGCCTTCTTCCCGAAAGCCTCTGGGAAAGCACGTGGCCCCCTCCCAACACACTTGAGACTCATCTCGAACTTGTGACCTCTGGAAGCAGAAGATGATACAGCTGAATTGTTCAAGCCAGGAAGTCTAGCATCATTTGTCCCAAGAGTGACAGGAAACTAGCTCAGTCAATTACAAGATCAACTGAGAAAATACACGACCTTCAGCTCCTGGTGGCTCAGTTGGCAAAGAATCCGCCTGTAATGCGGGAGATCCCAGTTCGATTTCCTGGGTCGGGAAGATCCCCCTGGAGAAAGGCTAGGCTACCCACTCCAGTATTCTTGGGCTTCCCTGGTGGCTGAACTGGTGAAGATGAGATCCAACCAGTCCATTCTAAAGGAGATCAACCCTGGGTGTTCATTGGAAGGACTGATGCTGAAGCTCAAACTCCAATACTCTAGCCACCTGATGTGAACAACTGACTCTTTGGAAAAGACCCTGATGCTGGGAAAGATTGAAGGTGGGAGGAGAAGGGTGTGACAGAGGATGAGATGGCTGGATGGCATCACTGACTCGATGGACAGGAGTTTGAGTAAACTCCGGGAGAAGGTGATGGACAGGGAGGCCTGGCGTGCTGCGGTCCATGGGGTTGCAAAGAGTGGGACATGACTGAGAGACTGAACTGAACGGAAAGACTGTCAATGGAGTAAGAATAACAGTCTCCCTGAGAGTCCCATGCCTACACAACCGTGTGTGGCAAAAAGGACTCTGGAGAAGCACTAAAAATCTTGGGCGGCGGGGGCACGTGAGACCCCCCACTAAGTGAGCAATCTCTCCAGGCTGCTGTTGAAGACATGTGACCATGGAATAGGGATCAGAGAGGTGGTGTGAAGTGGGCTTTGAAGACGAGGAAGGGGCCCTGAGCCAAGGAATGCAGGATGAACGCCTTCTTCCCGAAAGCCTCTGGGAAAGCACGTGGCCCACCCCCCAACACACTTGAGACTCATCTCGAACTTGTGACCTCTGGAAGCAGAAGATGATACAGCTGAGTTGTTCAAGCCAGGAAGTCTAGCATCATTTGTCCCAAGAGTGACAGCAAACTAGCACAGTCAATTACAAGATCAACTGAGAAAATACACGACCTTCAGTACCCCCCAACACACTTGAGACTCATCTCGAACTTGTGACCTCTGGAAGCAGAAGATGATACAGCTGAGTTGTTCAAGCCAGGAAGTCTAGCATCATTTGTCCCAAGAGTGACAGCAAACTAGCACAGTCAATTACAAGATCAACTGAGAAAATACACGACCTTCAGCTCCTGGTGGCTCAGTTGGCGAAGAATCCGCCTGTAATGCGGGAGATCCCAGTTCGATTTCCTCGGTCGGGAAGATCCCCTGGAGAAAGGCTAGGCTACCCACTCCAGTATTCTTGGGCTTCCCTGGTGGCTGAACTGGTGAAGAATCCGCTTGCAATGTGGGAGACGTGAATTCGATTGCTGGGTTGGGAAGATCTCCTGGAGAAGGGAAAGGCTACCCGCGCCAGTATTCTGGCCTGGAGAATTCCACGGGGTCTCAGAGAGTCGGACACGACGGAGCGACTTTCACTTCACTTTAGTTCCTAAGACTAAGCCCTTTGTTCGAGATACGGACACCCTAGAAATTTGCGCCCATGGATAGTTAGAAAAATCAGCCTCCAGATTCTCCCCCCTGACCCCAGAGTGGAAAATCTGGCCCCTCACAGCAAGTTTCTAAATTCTTTAAAGCAGCAACTCTGCTACTGTTTCAGTGGGCTTCCGAGAGCCCTAGAAACCACCTAGCTGCTTTGGAACCCCGTGACCCCAGAACAAGTCCACACCAGCCTCGTGGTAAATACAGGCTTCCAATGTCTTGGCAAGGACGCTGTAAAGCTCCTCCCAAAAACGCAGCACAGAAGAAGGGCATATGAATGCACGTGTGTACGTCATCTAGAAGGATGCGCCTGATGATCCTATTTGCAGTCCAAAAACGGAGGGGCAGTCACAGAGGAAAGACTTGGGGGGCACAGCAGGGGGAAGAGAGGGTGGGGCGAATTGAGAGAAACACAATGACACAAATGTACGACCATGTGTAAAACAGCTAAGGGGAGGCTACTATATAGCACAAGGAGCTCAGCTCAGTGGTCTGGGATGACCAAGAGGCGTGGGATGCGGGACAGGGGAGGAGGTCCCAGAGGGCGGGGACATATCTAAACGTGTGTCTGATTCACCACACAGTATTGTAGAGCAATTGTCCTCCGNAAAAAAAAAAAAAAAAAAGCCTGGTTCTTGGGAGCCCCGAGGGCATCCGTCAATGAGAGCAGCCGATTTACAGACAGAATTAAGTGATTATGAAAACACCGCAGCGTTAAGAAATGCTTTAAAAAGCACAGCACTGTTCCAACGTTTCCCCATGCACCTGCAACTCGGATACTGTCATCTGGTTCCGAAACACAAATCGTTTTTCAGCTCTCAAAGCAGGCAAAGCCCGGTAGACCCACATATACAGTACTCTGTCACTGTATATGCTGTTTTCTCCAAATGACATTATTAATAGCTGCGCCCCTGGGGGGAGGTCTGATCTTTAAGGTGGCAGGCGTCAGTCACTTACCGCACGTGTGTACACACACACACAGACTACATCTGTGCCCCACTTTATTCAAGGACTTCAGTTTCTTTCCATCATCACCTCTAAGGACCTCACCAGTAACCTCTAAGACACTTTTTCACCATACACCTCTCAGTGAAAACCACTGAAGCATTAACCCCAACTCCTGTATTAACTAGAGATAACACTCAACTAACTTTGTATGCATTTTTCACAGACAACACTCAACTAACTTTGTATGCATTTTTCACAGACCACAGACATTTTCTAACTTAAAAAAAAAAAAAGACAACTTAAGTTTCTTCCTGCACTCCATTACATCTCACAGAGCACCTACCAGAGATGAAATTCACTTCTCGGGAGTCGACTTGGGGAATTAAAAGCGGAAACAAGGCATCTGTGTCCCCCTCGGCCCCAACTAAATGGGACTCTGGGTTTCAAAGAAACGCAGTCAGAGGCCCGTGAAATTTAACAGGCAAGTTCCATTTCCATAAACTCCTCCACCTGTTTTCAGCCGGTCTACAACCACCTCTTGACATGTGACATCATTAATTCTCATTGTCACCAACTTCTGGGCCAGGTGCCCCTCCACCACTCTCTCTCTCTCCTGGCAAAGCTTTTTGAAAAATTACACTTCAGATCCCTGGAAACTGTTGAAATTGGCACAGAATCATCATGCGTCTTAGGAACACAAACCTAACGTGATTACTTTTTCCATGACCACATTAGGATCTATACCAAACAGTGTCTCCCAAGACTGATCTGCAACTGTCAGAAACTAGCAGTCGTGGTGCTTACGTTGATAACCGTGAACACCTGAGTCTTTAACCAACACTGAGTTAGCAGTCAAGTTTCAAGGGATTAAAATGCCTGATAAGAATCTGTTGGGAAAAACCACCTCGGCAAGGACCCAAGTTGAACCTGTCTCCTAAATGAATCAATTCTCTGCTGAGTTGCTTTTCTGAAATTCAACATAAAACTCGGCAACCACCTGGCTAACTTTATAGATGCTGAGAATTACGTCTGCATAACCGGTACTACAGACAGGAAGCAGACTACTTTCTCAGTTCTCATCTTCAAACGCGTGTTAAGATCACAACGGTACCTGGAAAAGCATAATTGACCTGGCTAAATCCAATACTCTGGCCACCTGATGCGAACGGCTGACTCATTGGAAAAGACCCTGATGCTGGGAAAGATTGAAGGTAGGAGAAGGGGACGACAGAGGATGAGATGGTTGGATGGCCATCACTGACTCAATGGACATGAGTTTGAGCAAGCTCCAGGAGTTGGTGATGGACAGGGAACCCTGGTGTGCTGCAGCCCGTGGGGTTGCAAAGAGTAGGACACAACTGAGCCACTGAACTGAAGAATCACAACACACCTGAAACAAAAATCTCTGCTCAGTGACACAGGATTTTCTCCAGTCCTCCACCATAACTTACCAGGTCTTTACCGTATCAAAGTATTTGCTATTCCTGATTTAAGAAACAATATGGCATCACACAAACTTCTTTTGCCCACATTTCCATCTGCCAGAAAGTTTAAACTAACAGAAATGATTGCAAAGTGGATAACGGATGTTCACAGACACCTCAGAGCCGGACGACAAGGGGCAAGTCTGTAACAGTTACGAGTTCAGCTCTCCGAGACAGGAAGGGCCGTCTCTTCGGAACATGGATTGCTCCAACGTGGATGAGGCTGACTCTTCGGGTCACAGAAGTCTTCAACGTCTTGGAGAAAAACAGGGAGGCTGATCGAGTTGGTGGAGGAGGTGCAGGGCCAGGGGGAAACGGGGGTGGGGGGTGGGATGCATGGGGCAGGTTGGTGGCAACTGTTCCAGAAAGCAAAGTGCTAGGGGATGGCTATTTGGGGTCACCTTCGGGCTCAAGAGAAGTAAATAAAGAGATCTCTCACGTTTCATTTTTAGCATTCCAGCTACAGAGACGATCCCAGGAATAAAGCACAGGAATTCCAGGCAAGAGACACTCTTCACAAGAATAAATCCTGTGAATTTTGCCCTCAGCATCCTTTCTGCTTCTTTCACGGGCTATCTCGAGATCAGAAGACAACACCACTCCTAAGGGATTATTCGGAGGCAACTCACAGCCCAAGGTGTCCTCTGAAATGCTACGGGGCTTTTTTTTTTTTTTCCCCCTAAGTAGGCAACTGACTTAGCAATGTTGAAGATTGCCTATTTCAATCATGGGAAACAGGACAAAGCAGGACACACAGTTCTCCCAAACTGCTAGTTAATACAAAACCACCATAAACTCAACGTTCAAAACACCGAAGATCATGGCATCTGGTCCCATCACTTCATGGCAAATAGATGGAGAAACAATGGAAACAGTGAAAGACTTTGTTTTCACAGGCTCCAAAATCACTGCAGATGGTGACTACAGCCATGAAATTAAAAGACACTTGCTCTGATGACCAACCCAGACAGCATATTAAAAAGCAGAGACATCACTTTGCCAACAAAGGTCCGTCTAGTCAAAGCTATGATTTCTCCAGCAGTCATGTATGGGTGTGAGGGTTGAACCATAAAGAAAGCTGAGTGCCGAAGAACTGATGCTTTTGAACTGTGGTGTTGGAGAAGACTCTTGAGAGTCCCTTGGACTGCAAGGAGATCCAACCAGTCTATCCTAAAGGAAATCAGTCCTGAATATTCATTGGAAGGACTGATGTTTAAGCTCTAATACTCCGGCCACCTGATGGGAAGAACTGATTCATTGGAAAAGCTCCTGATGCTGGAAAAGATTGAAGGCAGGAGGAGAAGGGGACAACAGAGGATGAGATGGCTGGATGGCATCACCGACTCGACGGATATGGGTTTGGGTGAACTCCGGGAGTAGGTGATGGACAGGGAGGCCTGGCGTGCTGCAGTCCATGGGGTCGCAAAGAGTCGGACATGACTGAGCAAATGAACTGAACTGAAACCTTAACCTTTAAGAGTGTTTAAAAAAAAAAAAGACAGGAGCTTCCCTGGTGGTCCAGTGGTTAAGAATCTGCCTTGCAATGGAAGGGAAACAGGTTCAGTCCCTGGCCAGGGGAGATCCCCCAGGCCACCGTGCAACTAAGCCCGAGGGCTACAAGTGCTGAGCCCCTACGCTGCAACTACTAACATCCGAGCCCCGCAGAGCCTGTACTCTGCCACAAGACGCCACCGCAACGAGAAACTTAAGCGCTGCTGTGAAGATTAGACCCTGCTCGCCAGAACAAGAGAAAGCCCACACGAAGCTTTAACAAAGACGTATCACAGTCCAAAAACTGCAATCAATTTCTTTAAAAAAGCCATCATCAACACTGAAGCGGCCTTCCTTTTCCACATCAAAATCTGCACACACGAGACGTGTGAGAGGCTTCACAGCTACCTCCTTAACGCCTTCAGCGCTACACTTGAGGACACACACAGGTTCAATGACTTCAACACAAGCCCAGGGCAGGACTCACCTGGCCAGAATGTCAGGCGAAGGCTGAGAACACGCCACGTCTCACTTGATCACAGACAATGAAATGACGACCCAAGGTAGAATGTAGGTCAGCAACCACAGAGAAACACAGCTGTAGGAATTTTATTTCTACGACAAGCCAATGCCAGCACAAGTGGGTATTTTTAGCCTGCCTTATGGCCCCGGTATTAACCCACTGGGAAAAACCACTGCCTCGAAAATACAAGTCCAGCTTTTGAAACTCAAAAGACATGAGCTACGAATATACAGGACATATTCAATGTCTCTCCGCGGGACTGCTGGAGAAAGTCTCTGAACGCGGCCCCCCCAAAAATGTCCCACCTCAACTGACCTCAAAGCAAGGACTGCCCGGCATAGGGAGAGACTAAATCTCAGGCACCTAAGACCACAAGACACTTGACATTTTTTCACTATGATCTCTTCCAAGTATTAAGAACCTCTAAGTGTGGTTTTCCCTTGCTTTTGATGATATGCACGGTGCAGAATGATTCTCAGGAAAACACATTGGCCCAAGTGTTCAGTTAACTAGCTCAGTCACATCTGACTCTTTGCAACCGCATGGACCGCAATACACCAGGCCTCCCTGTCCACCACCACCTCCTGGAGCTTGCTCACACTCATGTCCATCGAGTCAGTGACGCCATCCAACCATCTCATCCTTTGTCATCCCCTTCTCCCGCCCTCAATCTTTCCCAGCATCAGGGTCTTTTCCAAGGAGTCAGCTCTTCGCATCAGGTGGCCAAAGTACTGGAGTTTCAGCTTCAGCATCATTCCCTCCAAAGAATATTCAGGACTGAGTTCCTTTAGGATGGATTGAGTTGTATCTCCCTGCAGTCAAAGGGACTCTCAAGAGTCTTCTCCAACACCACAGTTCAAAGGCATCATTTCTTAGGCGCTCAGCTCTATGGTCCAACTCTGACATCTATACATTATTACTGGGAAAACCATAGCTTTGACTAGATGAACGTTGGTCAACAAAGTAATATCTCTGATTTTTAATACACTGTCTAGGTTGGTCAGAGCTTTTCTTCCAAGGAACAAGCATCTTCTAATATCATGGCTGCAGTCACCATCTGCAGTGATTTTGGAGCCCCAAAAAATAAAGTTTTCCACTGTTTCCCCATCTATTTGCCATGAAGTGATGCCTTGATCTTAGTTTTCTGAATGTTGAGTTTTAAAACAGCTTTTTCATTATCCTCTTTCATTTTCATCAAGAGGCTCTTCAGTTCCTCTTTGCTTTCCGCCATCAAGGTGGTGTCACGTGAGGTTATTGATATTTCTCCAGCAATCTTCATTCCACCTTGTATTTTATCCAGCCCAGCATTTAGCATGATGTACTGTGATGTGACAATTGGACTATAAAAAAATCTGAGCACCAAAGAATGGATGCTTTTGAACTGTGGTGTTGGAAAAGATTCTTGAGAATCCCTTGGACTGCAAGGAGATCCAACCAGTCCATTGTAAAGGAACTCAGTCCTGAATATTAATTGGAAGGACTGATACTGAAGCTGAAACTCCCAATACCTTGGCTACCTGATGCGAAGAGATGACTCATGTGAAAAGACCCTGATGTTGGGAAAGAATGATTGCAGGTGGGAGGAGAAGGGGACGACAGAGGATGAGATGGCTGGATGGCATCACCAACTCGATGGTGTGTCCGAGTAAACTCCAGGAGTTGGTGATGGACAGGGAGGCCTGGCGTGCTGCAGTCTATGGGGTCGCAGAGAGTCGGACACAACTGAGCAACTTCCCTTTCACTTTTCACCCTGATTGTGATGGTGCTGGTGACAGACATTTCAGCATGCAGAAACTAAAACTCCATCATATTGTAAATCTGGGAAACACACAGAGTATATACGTGTCTATATATAGCATATATCTGTGTGTGTGTGTGAACGTGCCAGCCCTGAAATTTAACTCAAGAGGAGAGAAAAAGACAAGGAAAGGAAGCAGGCAATTGCTGGAGACCACCGGAACTAATAAAGACATAGTATTCTTGTTATTATTGGATGCTTCCCCAGCCACTCCCAACTTCAGCGGAGAATAAGACATAAGCATACCGGGCTCCAGGCATGATGATAACCCTGTCTGTTAACACAACAAGCCTGAGAAATAAATTTGATTTTCTCTCTGTCTCTCTCTCTCTTGCCATCAGTAAACTAAGGCCAAGAGAGGTCACTGATATGCCCAAAGGCGACATCGGTGCATGGTGAGCTGGCCTCAAACCAGATTTCCTTCAGAGCCCTGCCCCCCCACCCCCCACGCCCGGGACCACCAGGAGCTCACATGGCCCCCAACCAGGGTGTGTCTGGTGCTCCCCTAGGGCTCCCAGAGGAAGGCACTTCAGGCTGGCTCCGGGGACCCCAGTGCACACAGGGGACCAGACTCTGGGTGCCAGGGGTGACCCCCAACCATCCACTGCAGGTCCACAGCCCTGCGGCTCCCCAGCCCTTGTCCACTAATCCACTAGTCACAGGAGATGGGACCCAGCCTGAATCCCGCCAGTAGGGGACCCCATCCCCCCACCCTCTGGAGCACCCCCAGGAGTGGAGGTCACCCCCCAAGTCCAGGTTAACCCACACGGCCCTGGGCCCTGTGAGGGCCTGAAAACAGCAGACAGGTGCTGGGTTCCCCCCACTTCAACCCGATAAATACCCAAAGTCCCCAGAAGCTGACTGAGAGCGAGACCTGGGCAAATCTGCAGTGACATCAGCAAAACCCACAGGAAGAAGGCCAGTGCAGGCGTGCAAAGCCTCGCGGGCTCTGAAAAGCCTCAGGCTGAAGACAGAGCAGGAGTTGAAATGGGCATGAACACATCCTGCCCGCCCCCACCGAGCCCCTCCAAAGGCCATCCAGCTGGCCACGTCTTCCCTTCCTTTGAAAGCATCCTAAAACGGCCTGCGAGCACCGACCGATGCCTATCTTGTCCCGCCATCCCACTGGCCCCCGGACCGAAACAGGACTCAGGACTCACAGCGCAGGGTCCTTCTTTGGGGGTGACTCTGTACCAAGGAGCACCATGAGAGGGGACCCAATATCCCTGGGCCCACCAGGGAGATCAGCGTCCCCTCACCCCCCGACACCGATGTCTCCAGACACTGCCAAACACTGTAGCGGGCGAAAGTGCCTGAACTGCGGACTACGAGTGGACAATGAGCTTCCCACGTTCAAACGCTGAGGACACAACTGAGAGCGAGACCTGGGCAAATCTGCAGTGACATCAGCAAAACCCACAGGAAGAAGGCCAGTGCAGGGGTGCAAAGCCTCGCGGGCTCTGAAAACCCTGGGGCTGAAGACAGAGCAGGAGTTGAACTGGGTGTCAACACATCCTGCCCGTCCCCGCCGAGCCCCTCCAAAGGCCATCCAGCTGGCCACGTCTTCCCTTCCTTCGAAAGCATCCTAAAACGGCCTGCGAGGACTGACCGATGCCTCCCTTGTCCTGCCATCCCACTAGCCCCAGGACCGAAACAGGACTCAGGACTCACAGCGCTGGGTCCTTCTTTGGGGGTGACTCTGTACCAAGGAGCACCGTGAGAGGGGACCCAACATCCCTGGGCCCACCAGGGAGACCAGCGTCCCCTCACCCCCCGACACCGATGTCTCCAGACACTGCCAAACACTGTAGGGGGCGAAAGTGCCTGAACTGCGGACTACGAGTGGACAATGAGCTTCCCACGTTCAAACGCTGAGGACACGGTTTCCATGTGCAACCATCTCCTCTACCTTCACCTGCTTAAGCTTCAACCTGCGAGCCAAGGCTTCACGGCTCCTTTCCGGCCACCAAGAGCTAACCAGACGNGGGGCGAAAGTGCCTGAACTGCGGACTACGAGTGGACAATGAGCTTCCCACGTTCAAACGCTGAGGACACGGTTTCCATGTGCAACCATCTCCTCTACCTTCACCTGCTTAAGCTTCAACCTGCGAGCCAAGGCTTCACGGCTCCTTTCCGGCCACCAAGAGCTAACCAGACGCATGGAAGTGGTACCCAACTTTTGGTGTAAGACGGAAACAATCTCCCCTGTTTCCAAGTGTACATTTGCTCCAAGTAAATTGCTTTCAGTGACTTCCGCTTCATACCTGCATCCTTCCATCGGGCAGAGGATTCCCAGGAAATATTTGATGGTGGTGATCGCACACAAGAAGGCTTGCAGGAGGCCATCCCCTCTGTGAGCTTACAACCATCCTGGATCAAGTTCCTGGAGAGCACATTAATGACCGCCTGCTCCCACCCCGCCCTGGGGTTTTAAATTTGCTATCTCCCTTTCCCTTTAAAAAACCACGTGGATTCTGTCCGTCTGTCCCTTCACACATCCAGCTTTTCTTTTGTTTTGACTGGTGGTATGGCCAGGCCTATCCGTTTGGTCAAGCCCCATGGGAAGGATGGATGGGGGGAGAGGGCCACAGAGGGCCAGCCCCAAGGGGACAACTGGTGTCCAGTTACTTCCTTCACGATAAAAATAGTTATAGGAAAAAAAAAAAGTTTATCATCTTTTCAACTGAAGCATGTTTACAAAACGACTTGAGTCTTGCCTCCTGATTGAACGCTATTTTTTAACTGTCTCGGGTGCTGAAAGAGGAAGAGCTTATTACTGCAGGTCATGTACTTTTCTAAAGGAGAAACAGGAGGCAACGGTGAGCTGTGGAGAGACCACACCTGGGGAGGCCTCGTTTCACAGGCCAGTGCGATCAGGCTGATCCTCTGGCCCCGGTCAAACCTGGCAATGCTCCTGGACAAGAGCTGGGCAAGGGGGCATCCCCAGGGTTGGCGTGAGGAGCCCTCCTTCCCAATAGGTCACTGAAGGAGGCTGTGAGTTCCTGATGCTGAAGACCTAAGTGAGATGCCTTCTCTGGGTCTGGCTTCCCCTTGCTGGATCCCATTTCGACACTCTGCAAGCGAAATAATCGTGACTATCCCGGGTGTCTCAAAGGCTGACAGCTCTTGAGATGAAAGCAAGATTAACAACAAATGGTACAAAGGGACCATCTGGGAAGTCACCTCTCTCCCAAAAGCAAAACTGGGTTCCCCTGCTCCTGATTTACAAATAAAATTTCTAATCTGTAGCTAAAAAAAAACGCAAAAGATTATGCAAAGAATACATCAACTAAGGAATTAAAAATAACATCCTGATGCAGGGACCGGCCACCATTCAGCCACTTGTTAAAAACACACTAACCATTGTGAAGTCTCATCTGTACCGAGGATTCCTTGTCGGCCTTCTTGATACAGAAGATTCTGCCCTAAGGACGTTAAAACTTAGAACATAAACCTGGCTTGGGGAGGGAAGAGAAAGGGAGTGTATCAGATATAGACTCTCAATCAGCTACACGGGGCCACACTGTTGGCAACACCTTGAGACCCCAAGGGATGTTGGCCACAACGCACTCGGGCAGGCAACGTGGGGACTGGCTTTTTTTCAGAAAGAGAAACTGAGGCACACTCTTTTTCCAAAGTTCAATCCTCACGCAAACTCCAGCTTGGAGTCCTGGTTTTCTAATTCAGAAGTGATCCACACCGCCTCAAACTTAAAACTGCAGCTGTCAATCTCACTGAAATCACTTTCCCAGGTGACTTGCTAGCTGAAAAAAAAAATTTTTTTTTTAAAGGTCTACTCTGGCCACCTGATGCGAAGAACTGACTCACTGGAAAAGACCCTGATGCTGGGAAAGATTGAGGGCAGGAGGAGAAGGGGATTATGGCTGTGCCATCACTGACTCGATGGACATGGGTTTTGGTGAACTGCGGGAGTTGGTGATGGACAGAGAGGCCTGTCGTGCTGCGTTTTATGGGGTTGCAAAGAGTTGGATAAAACTGCAACTTAACTGACTGACCAGTAAATTGTCTACAACTCTTAGAGCCTCTCCCCTCCTCCCACAAGCAACAGGCTAACTCTTTACTGTTCTCTTTACAGATCCTCACTTGCAGTAAATAGAGTGCCTGTGTGTTAAATCACTTCAGTCATGTCCAACTCTTTGCAACTCCGTGGACTGCAGCCTGCCAGGCTCCTCTGACCATGGGATTCTCCAGGCAATACTGGAGTGCGTTGCCATTTCCTCCTCCAGGGGATCTTCCCCACTCAGGGATGGAACTCGAGTGTCCTGCATTCCACGCAGATTCTTTATCATTGAGCCACCAAGGAAGCCCAACTACAGAGCACCACTCCCAAACTGGACTTTCTTCAAGTTCTGCACTGTTGCAATATGGTGACCCCCAATTAAACACATCTATTGACCATCTGAATTATGGACAGGGCACTGAAATAACAGAACCGGGCATTTTAGTAAGACCACCACCATTAAATGAGTTTTAATTAACTAGAATTTAAATATGCCCAGGTGGGCCGTGGTTACCACACCAGATAATTAAGCCATGGACAAAACAATGCTGCCACTGTGATTGACCTTTCATGATTTCTGTTGAGAAATCTAGAGTTTTTAGAGAGTACAATGTAAGATTCTGTGTGGGGGGAGAAAAAGTGTGTGTCTCTGTAATTTAACAAGTTTGTCTCCAAATGGGAACATTCACCCTATGTCAACACAGGAAGACAACACCCAGCTTCAGAGCTGGGTTTCCAGAATCAAACAATCTTCCCTCCACCAAAGATGAGCAAAGTCAGTGCCTTCTGCAGCTGAATGGAAATAATAATTGCTGTACACAGGGCGTTAAGTGCGTGTAAAATCCTCAGTGCATGGCATTTGAGTAACCAAAGGACGATGAATCTATCTGCGCCAGAGCAACAGTGAAAATTTACAAGCGAACTCGACATTTTCAAAAAAACTTACACATAACGGTTCCTCCTCTCTGCCCCTGCACTCTCCAACGAGTACCGTGATCTCGGTTCCCGTTTTTATTTTTGCACATATAGCAAATGATACTCGGAAAACTGGCAGGACTTCAGGGTCAACGGCGGAGCAGGACGTCAGGGTGGGCTGTTTCACTAGTTCAGGCTGGATGGGGACAAAGGTTGCTTTTCCAGCAAAAGCAGTTTTACGTGTCCCCACGGAGCTGGACTCAGGGGCCTTATACCCGTCTTTGGCCGCCTAGCACTGGAACCTACAAACCTCCCACTCAGGTACATTCAGGAAGTCATCACCAATGAGAACACTGAAGCTCCTCTGGTTCAAAGGGGGTTGACTGTAGGAAGTTTAACTAAAACACCCCAACTTGCAGGAGGGGCGAGACTCAGGCTCCAGGGGTGAAATTTCAATGATGGGGGGTCGGGGGGTGCAGGTGCTGATAATACCTGGAGTGACTAAGCCCTGAATAAAAGCAGAGCCAACCTCCTTGCTTTGCACAGCACCAAAGAAAAAACACCTTAAGAGTCTTCACGGGCTGCTCCACAGGTGTGTGTTCACTTAAGGAACTTCACACGGAATGATCCTTCAGGGGCCATTTTAAGACGTGGGTCAAGGGATGGGACTTCAAACTTTCATTTCCGGATTCGTTACCCAGCTGGGTGGTTTTCCACGGCAATCTGCAGTACATCTGAGACATCTGACCATCCCTTTCAAGTGAAAAGCGTCTTCAAGTCTCAATGGTTTCCATAATCGACATCTCCCCCACCCCCACCCGATCGCGTCTTTTCTAGGAATGACTAAACTTCCCAGAAGACCTTCCACCATCTGCTACCCCCGAGGCCACCGATCAGGCTGGACTTAACCCGAGCCTCCCCTGCCATCACCACCCCCTCGCCCCCTCTCCCCCAGGCTGGAGTCCCGCCCCTCGCCTTCCAGGTTAACCCAGGGGCTCAGGCGGCGCGTCTGGACAGAAAAACATTCAAGAAGTCAGCTCAAACCATATGTGGCAAAGCCAAGCAAAAACCCAAACCGCGGCAGAAGGAATAGAGGAGACGGATTTCTACTTCCTCGGCGGTTCCGCGCTACAACATCGGCGACAGGACGGGGAAAAATCAGTAACAACAACAACACACCTCGGACTTTTTAACTTCGTGGAATTTGCAGTGGACTCGGAGGAAGGCCAGGCCGTGCCTTAAAACCATCCCGGGCGCGGGCCTTGCCGCGCACAGGCAACGCACGTGAAGTCCCAGAGCCCGGGGTGGGGTGGGGAGGCCTCTAGTGACCCCCAAGTGTCACAGTCCCCGGCGACCTCCGGTGGCCCCCGACCCCACGATGGCGCGCCCCACTCCATTCCGAGCACCGGCCACCCCCACCGCCGTGGGCGAGGTCCCCCGGGAGGGTGGCGGGTAGGGGGTTGGGAGAAGGAAGCACTGCCTGGCACGCGGATCTCGGGGCACCCCTCCCCCCAAGACCGGGCGCAACAGGTCTACAGCCGCCCCCCCCAAGGGCGCGCTCTGTAGATCGCCTAGGGACGCCCACCCCCACCCACCCAAGTGGTCCCGTCCTGTTTTCCTCGCTACGGGCCGGGCTGGGAGGGTGGGGGCGCAAGTTGGGGGGAGCTCCCCACTTCCTGACAGTTTCCGCGCCGCAGAAACTGAACCGCCGCGGGCCCGCGCCGCCTCGCCCGCCACTCAGTGCGCCCTGCGCGCGCCGCCGAGGCGCGTCCCCCGGGGTCCCGGCCCGCGCCCCCGGGGTGGGGGGCAATGAATGGGGCTCCCCTCCCCCATGAGGGGGGGTCCCCGCGGCCGCCCAGCTTTGCCCGGCCAGCCCCGGGCCCGGCAGACAAAAGCGACACCGGGGGAGACCAACGGAGCGCTCCCCACCCCCACCCTCCTCGCCAAAACTTACCGGTCACCTCCCCCTCCCCAAAACAAAGAAGCCTCCCCTTCCCCCCNGGTGGGGTTCGCATCAGAAAACTTGGACCTACCCCCCCACCCAGTTCCAAACCCACTATCCAGGAGGGGACAGGAACCGAATCGCCACCCCCGTGGTCTCCGGGGTGGGGTGGGGGGGTGGGCAGGGAGACAGGGCTACTGCTGTTACCCTCCCCCAGCTCCAGGATGAACCTCCCTCCCCGAACCTGCCTGAGGGTGCCAGCACCCTTCAAGTCGCCCGCCGAGAGGCCATCCCCCGCCCCCCGCGGTCTCTTCCCCTTCCCCCCAAAAGTGGGGGCTCCAGTGAAGCCTCCACCTTTGCAAAAATCCCTAGCTGGGAAGGCGCTTGGGGAAAAAGAAACTCAAGACATACTGGGGTGGACGCCAAGAGCTGGGGTGGGGGGGACTCCAGGCGGGGGTTTTGGGGGGGAGCGTGGTGGTGGAACCGAGGCCCTGGGGCCTTCTCACCCGTCCCCACCCCCACCTACAGCCGCAGGCTGCAGAACTTGGGACATTTGCAAAGCTGTTTGCTGTTGCAATAGCTGACTCGGCCCAACCCTGGTGAACCCAAGGCCCTAGGTTGCTTTCTCCCCCTCCGGGTTGGTGACAACTGCCCACCACGCGTGACCTGATTTCGCTGAAACAAACACGCCCGCGCTGCACACGCACCCCAGCACCTTGGATGTATGCTTTGGCGAATATTTTCAAGGAACCGGCCACCTCCCTTTGGTACCTAACGAGGTTTTTTTTTTTTTTCCCCTAGATTCTTTACCGTCTGAGCAATTCCTTTTTCTTTTTTCCATCCCACCCTACCCGGATCTCTCTCTTAAGGGATTTACTCTGAACTCCAGGTTGTCATTATTTGTTTACATTTCTGCCTCCTGCATTGAACTATATACCTCCTGAGTGTATGTAGAGTAGCTATTTCACTGGTGCCACACTGGACAGTCTGGCAGTCAGCATGCTCCTAGTACACTGCCAGGTTCCACTGTACATGGAATTCTCCAGGCAAGAACACAAAGTGGGTAGCCATTCCCTTCTCCAGGGGCTCCTCCTGACCCAGGGATGGAACCTGGGTCTCCTGCATCACACGCAGATTACCACCTGAGCCACTAGGGAAGCCCAATACACTGTTAAACAGTCTAATTAGTAATATATGAAACGATGACACTTAATAAAGCTCTGGGAAAAGTTGGATATACATCTGAGACAGATCCAAGTCTTGATTTTTTACAGAGCTGGATTTTTAGTTTGGTTTGGAATTTGAAGCTGTGGACAAAATACTTATTTGAGTATTCCAAAGGTCAAGCTAATTGGAATGACTGTCCTCTTTCACCAGATTGGATCCCCAATATACTATCTACTTATATGGCAGAATTTAATGACAGTTTTAAGTTCTGTGCAGTTGATCAAGAGTTTTTGGATTCAAACCAGTTTTTCTAAAACTATTCTATAAAGTGAATTATAATTCCTTATGGTCTTCTGCTTTTAACCTCACATATTTCAGCTCTTGTGTTGTTAATCTCAAGGGCTGCTGAAGTTACCTGCAGTCGAGTCAAATGATACACAAGTCTAACACAGCATTTCCCACATTAGCATGTGCTCAAAAAAGACTGTAAAAATCTCAATCACAGCCCTTTTTCTTCTAAAAATAAATGGCAGGCAGAAAGAAACACCCGTGGCTTATTTCTGGTAAGGTTTTTATGTTCTATAAAAGAAAGAATTGTATTCATCAGCATAGCACATATTTTAATAACAGATATTTTTAAGAAGTCGTAAATGTAGTAACGCTTATTTGCCACCCCTCCGGCCGCCGCCCTCATCCACTTTTCAGGAGTCGTTGCAGCAGTTTGAGCTTAAGTGCCTGAATGTGGACACTGAAGTGAGCATTGATTATAATTAACTAGGCAGCCAAACATTTTTTCATGAGGTTTTAACCTCGGCAAGATTTCACAGGGCTTAAAAATGGTTAAAAAAAAAATCCGCCCGCTGGTGGGAGCGCTGCGTTTTTTTCCGCCTGTAGGGTCACATTGCGGTTGATTGATTTCTCCTTTCGCCTTGCTCAGTCATTCAGATTTGGAAAGTAAATAACAAGTTGACATCATTACCGCGCTCGGCTCTACGGGGACGTCGGCCCTCGGCTACCGCACACTCTCGAGTAGCCGCGCAGCCAAACCTGGCCCTCTCTGGCTTGCCATCGCTTAGGGGCTCGTTGGGAGCTGCTTGGAAATTCTGAACCGAATGGGACGAGGAGAAAGGCTTCTTTTGTATCTTTGGATGGCTTGGCAGATGCCAGTCGTTTTTAAAGTATGGAAAAGTGGTGCCAATCCTCGCTCCCTCCTACGCCCCAGCGTGGCCGGTTTTTGCAGCTGGTATGGCTCAGCTGGTAAAGAATCTGCCTGCAATTCGGGAGACCTGGGTTCGATCCCTGGGTTGGGAAGGTCCCCTGGAGAATGGGCAAGGCTACCCCATTCCAGTCTTCTGGCCTGGAGAATTCCATGGACTCTACAAACATGGACTATCGCAAACAGTCGGACAGGACAGAGTGACTTTCACATCCTTGTAACTAACAATGCAAGGGAGTTTGGGGTTCATCTTTCCTGTTTGATCGGCTCCCAGTAATCCCAGGGGGCTTCTTACAAGTAAAGACTGGAGTACCTTTATCAGAGAGTCCTAGGAGCCCCCAGGGATTTTGTGACCTCAGATAGGAAAGGCAACCCTGAAATCCCACTTTCTGAATGCTAGATAGGCGGTAGGTAGATGGGAAATTAGACTATTTAATCTGGCTTTCAGATTTTTCAAATGATGGGGGAAAAAAAAAAACACATTAACGTTGAGCAGGAAAGGAGCTAGTGCATTCTGACAAGGGTATAAAGGCTACTATGGAGGTCTCAGCAGCAATGATTTCCACAGTTATCCACTGCACAATATCTGTACTCCAAACAATTTTTGGTTGTTGATGGAAAGAGCTGGAATACAAGAATCTGCTTGCAACAAATGCTATCAATATTCCCCGTAAACAGCAGCCAAATCTGTAATAAAAGGGCAGCCGGAACCCACACAAATACAGTCACCTAATTTTTGACAAAGGACCAAAGGTTTTTCAGTGGAGAAAGAATATCCTTTTCAACAAATGGTGCTGGAACAAGGGACATCCATTTACTACACAAACAAACCCATTGATCTAGCCCAAACCTTGGGCTTTTCACAGAAACTAACTTAAAATGGATCATTGGCCTAAACACAAAAGGCAAAAAACACAAAACTCCTAGAAGAAAATATAAGAGAAAAATCTAGATGGCTTTAGGCTTTGCAATGAGTTTTCAGATAAAATATCAATAACCTGATCCCTGTTTTTAAAAAAATGGATGAGTTGGACTTATTAAAATTTAAAACGTAACGTTCTACAAAGGAGACTGTTAAGAGAATGAAAACACAGGCTACAGACTGGGAGATCATATTTGCAAAAAATCCATATCTGATAAAGGACTGAACCCCAAATAGGCAAAGATAAAGTCTCATAACTGGACACTAAGACAAAAATCCAAAATAAAAATGGATGAAAGGTCTGGAAACAAAATCTCCCCAGAGAGATAGACAGATGTCAAGCAAGCACATGAAAAGTTGTGAAATATTATATAGCACAGGGAAATATCACATTGAGACAAAGTACAGAGAACTCCCTGGCGGGCCTTTGGTTAGGGACCCAATACTTTGACTTCAGAGGCCCCCGGGGTTCTGTTCCAGGTCTAGGAACCAAGAGAATGCAAGCAAGGCAAAAAAAAAAAAAGAGAGAAAAAATTCAAATGCTAACAGGATGCAGATGAAGAGGAACTCTGAATGCCCTGCTAGTGGGAATGTGAAACTTAAGACCACTTTGGAAGGCAGTTGGTCAGTTAAAGCTCCTCTGTCCATGGGATTCTCCAGGCAAGAATACTGGAGTGAGTTGCCATTTCCTTCTCCAGGGGGTCTTCCCAACCCAAGAATTGAACCCGAGTCTCCTGCATTGCAGGCAGACACTTTATCCTCTGAACCACCAGGGAAGCCCTCTTAAACATACCACTATGCTTCCAGGTTTTTAACCCAGCTAAGTTGAAAACGTGTCTGCAGAAAAACCCACACAGCGATGTCTAGCAGATTTACTCACCTGACGACGAAGGCAGCCATGATGTTAAGTTGGTAGATGGACATATAAGCAAACTGGGACACATCCATATGGTAGAACATTATCCCACAATGAAAAGAAATGAGATATCCAGCCACGGAAAGACATGGAGGAACTTACGTCAGCAAGTGAAAGAAGCCAGTCTGAAAAGTCTACATCCTGTATGGGTCTGTCTCTATGACATTCTCAGTTCAGCTCAGTTCAGTCACTCAGTTGTACCCGACTCTTTGCGACCCCATGGACTGCAGCACGCCTGGGCTTACTGTCCATCACCAACTCCTGGAGCTTGCTCAAACTCACGTCCATCCAGTCGGTGATGCCATCCAGCCATCTCCTCCTCTGTCGTCCCCTTCTCCTCCTGCCCTCAATCTTTCCCAGCATCAGGGTCTTTTCCAGTGAGTCAGCTCTTCACATCCGGTGGCCAAAGGACTGGAGTTTCAGCTTCAACATCAGTCCTTCCAATGAATGTTCAGGACTGATCTCCTTTAGGATGGACTGGTTGGATCTCCTTGCAGTCCGAGGGACTCTCAAGAGTCTTCTCCAACACCACAGTTCAAAACCATCTGTTCTCTGGTGCTCAGCTTTCATCACAGTCCATCTCTCACATCCATATACAACTACTAGAAAAACCACAGCCTTGACTAGACGGACCTCTGTTGGCAAAGTAACATCTGCTCTTTAATATGCTGCCTAGGTTGGTCATAACTTTTCTTCCAAGGAGTAAGCATCTATGACGTCCTAGAAAACACCAAACTGGAAAAATCAGTGGTTGCCTGCGGGCTCTGAGGATGAGAAAGAAGGGCTGAACTTGGGGCTCCCAAGGGACTTTTCAGGGCAGTGAACCCATTTTGTATGAAACTGCAGTGGTGGGTGCATGACATTCTGCATTTGTCCAGACAGCTAGACCTGGCCAGCACCGAAAGTGACCTCGAATCTCAACTGTGGATTTTATCGATATTGATTAGATAAAGAGTGGTAACAAATGTACCACTCTTACACAAAAGATGTTCACACTGGAAATGCCGTGTAGGAGGTGGGAAAATGGAACTCTCTGTACCGTATGCTAAATTGTTCTGTACATCTAAAACCATTCTTTAAAAAACAGTCTATTAATATATTTTTTTAAAGAGAGACCGTAGGAAGAGGCATTAAGCTTCTCTCGATAATCACTGCCTAGTTTTCATTGAATCCAATATCTAATGTCACCGAGGCCCGTGTGATTTTCTACAGCTCCTCAGACATAGGCCAGTAAAGTGAAAGTGAAGTCGTTCAGTCGTGTCCGACTCCTAGCGACCCCATGGACTGTAGCCCGCCAGGCTCCTCTGTCTGTGGAATTTTCCAGGCAAGAGTCCTGGAGTAGGTTTGCCATTTCCTTCTCCAGGGGATCTTCCCGACCCAGGGATCGAACCCGGGTCTCCCGCATTGCAGGCAGGCACGTTAGTATCTGAGCCACCTGGGAAGCCCACAGAGGCCAATATTTGCTTGCAAATCTCAGAAAGGACGAGACTCCAGGGTTGCCGTGCTCCATGCCTCGGTGATGGTCGCAGAGGATGTCTCACTTTTGAGGAAGCATCTACCTACCACAAGCTTCCCTTATGAAACGAGTTCTCCAGGCAAGAATACTGCAGTGGGTTGCCATGCCCTACTCCAGGGGCTCTTTCCAACCCAGGGATAGAACCCAGGTCTCCCGAACTACAGGCAGATTCTTTACCAGCCGAGCCACCAGGGAAGCCCAAGAATACTAGAGTGGGTAGTCTACCCCTTCTCCAGGGGATCTTCCCGAACCAGGAATCGAACCCGTGTCTCCCACATTGCAGGCAGATTCTTTTTACAGCTGAGCCACCAGGAAGCCCATTTGCTTTGGGCGCTTGCTTTTAATTTTCCTTAGGGAGACTGGAATGGAAACTGTAAAACGGGCTGGTTATACAAGAAGGCTGGGCACAAAGTTCCCTGGAGAAGTAAACAGAGGTGAGGACAGAGAGAGAGAGGTCCCTCATCTGACATGGAGGCGAGATGAGGTAGGTGGTACCCTTGCTTCTCTCCTTGAGCTGGGGAGACATCAGATCTCTCTCTTTTTTATTTTTTAGAAAAGTGAAAGTCGCTCAGTCATGTCCGACTCTTTGTGACCCCATGGACTGTATAGTATAGTCCATGGAATTCTCCAGGCCAGAACACTAGAGTGGGTAGCCGTTCCCTTCTGCAGGAGATCTTCCCAACCCAGGGATCGAACCCAGGTCTCCCGAGTTGCAGGTGGATTCTTTCCCAGCTGGGCCAACAGCATATTTTTGTTTATTTATTTATTTTTGCCTGCATCGGGTCATGGTTGCAACACACAGGATCTTCACTGTGGTGTTTAACAGTAAATAAAGACAACCCAACCATAAAGTGGGTTTCATTGCTCTGAGGCGTGTGGGATCTTAGCTCCTGACCAGGAATCGAACCCACGTACCCTTGCGCCTGAAGGTGGATTCTTAATCACTGGACCACCGGGAAAGCCCCTCACCTCTCCTTCAAGGTGGGGTGAATTGTGTCTCCTCACTCAGATTCCTGTGTTCAAGTCCTGAGCCCTAAAACCTTCCTCTCAGTTTGGTCCCTCAGTCGTGTCCGACTCTTAGCGACCCCACGGACTGCAGAACGCAGAGAGCAACTGCTTTTGGAAAGCCAGCTTATAAAGTAATAAGTAAATCAGAGGCAGTCATTACGGTGACCCTTCCTTATCCAATCTGACTGGTGTCCTTCTAAGAAAAGGCTGCTGCTGCTGCTAAGTCACTTCAGTCGTGTCCGACTCTGTGTGACCCCGTAGACGGCAGCCCACCAGGCTCCCCCGTCCCTGGGATTCTCCTGGCAAGAACGCCATTGCCTCGCCAAGAAAAGGCTATTAGGACAGAAACATGCAAGAATAGACTATTAGAACACAAACACGCAGCAAGGGATGATCTGTAAAGACACAGCAAGAAGGGACATCTTTGGAGAACTCCACCTCCCAACATCCTGACTTGCAGCCTCCAAGATGGTGAGAAAACACATTTTATTTTAAACTTTCCCCGCCCTGCGGGTGGGATCTTAGTTCCCCCATCAGGGATCGAACCAGTTTACCTTTGCCTCCCTGCCTGGGTGGTGCAGAGTCTTAAGGACTGGACCACTGGGAAGTCCCCATAAATTTCTCTTCCTTGAACCCCCCAATCTGCGGTGCTTTGTTATGGAGGCGCCTGCAGAGTGATTCACGTGAGTCATCACTGTTTCCTTCTATTTGGAATGTCACGTGCAGTTCACATCCTTCGAATACGGAAAACACCTTGCAGTTGGCGTAGGGGAGCTGGTACAACAGTATCGAATACGATCCTCCCCGTAATACTGAAGGGCAGGGATTTTTTTATCTCCAGGGTTCAGAAGGAACGACTGGACCCACGGTCACAGGCTACTCAGTCCAGTATTCTGGCCTGGAGAATTCCATAGACAGAGGAACCTGGCAGGTTACAGTCCATGGGGTCACAACACTTTCAAGAAGTTAAAGGATTGAGGAAGGGGCTCTGTAACAATTTCCATGCCTCAGACCTTCTCAGGCGATTTAGTGATTATATTGATTCCAAATGCATACATACATAACACACAGAAGGTGACAAAGAAACTCGAGTCTGTTAAGATGCAGTTAAAATTTTTTTTCAGGCCTTCCAACGTCATGATACATGCCCTTCTTTCTCAGTCCTTCCAATCATAAGCTCTAGAAGTGGGACTAATAACTTACATCGTTTCAAAGCAGTGGTTCACGTAAACAAAATGCGATTCAACTGTAACCTGCTCTGAAAATACGTCAGACTTCTCTTGGTGACAGCTTGGTGGCAAATGAAAGGTACTATTAACTGTCATCTCCTCTATAGTCTCATACATACATAACACACAGAAGGTGACAAAGAAACTCGAGTCTGTTAAGATGCAGTTAAAATTTTTTTCAGGCCTTCCAACATCATGATACATGCCCTTCTTTCTCAGTCCTTCCAATCATAAGCTCTAGAAGTGGGACTAATAACTTCCATCGTTTCAAAGCAGTGGTTCACGTAAACAAAATGCGATTCAACTGTAACCTGCTCTGAAAATACATCAGACTTCTCTTGGTGACAGCTTGGTGGCAAATGAAAGGTACTATTAACTGTCATCTCCTCTATAGTCACAGTTTTCGGAAATGCAACGTTTGGGTTCAGTGCAGGGGTTCTTCCCACCCAAGTTCATGGACTCCCTTTAATCTGTCTAGCGAGGGAGAAAGTATGATGGGTGTCGATGGCCCTGTGGCCTTAGCCACAATCCATGTCACCAGGATGGAATACCCTCCGATGGTTCATGGGCCAGGACCCTAGATCGAGATGACTTTAAGGGGGAGCCAAAAACTTAACTCATCAACCTAATTCATATTTTTTAAACGCTGAATTAACGCTGAAAAGATACCTCCGTGATCAAAAAAATATCAAAAGGTGTTATAAAACACATGTTCTGAGGAACCTGTAATGAACAAGACAGGCAAAATTCCTTGCCCTGATGGGGCTTCTGTGCTAGGACAGGAGCTGGCAGTGGACAGCTTTTGACACCTGTGTTTTGTTTTGTTTTGTTTTGTTTTTGCACAACCTGCAAGATAAGGATACATTATTTAAAAACTGGGGGAAACACTGAGCTTCCCTGGGGAATCCACCTGCAACGCAGGAGACATGGTGGTTCAATCCCCGGTCCAGGAAGATCCCACCTGCTGCAGAGCAGCTAAGCCAGTTCACCGTAACTGGCGACCCTGTGCTCTGGAGCCCAGGAGCCCCTGAAGCCCACTAGAGCCCACGCTCTGCCGCAGCAGAAGGCACAGGCAATTCGAAGCCAGCACGCTGCACCCAGAAACTAGCCCCCCACTAGCCACAACTAGAGAAAAGCCCATGAAGCAATGAAGACCCAGCGCACTCAAAAATAAATAATTTTTAAAAGATTGGGGGGGTGGGGTGGGAAATCCAACAAACGGTGATACTTTGTGACGTGGAAATTAGGTCACACTTGGATTTCAGTGTCCGTCAATAAAGCTTTATTGTCCATTCCTTTTCAGCTCACAGCGCTATAAAAGCAGAGGTCAGTGACCCAGTGAAGCGTGAATAATACTGACCACTTGGCCTAGAAACCCAAGTTTCTAGGCGATCGAAGGACTCAGTCCATCCTAAAGGAAATCATCCTAAAGGACCAGTCTACCCTAAAGGAAATCAGTCCTGAATATTCACTGGAAGGACTAATGCTGAAGCTGAAGCTCCAATTCTTTGGCCACCTGATGAGAAGAACTGGCTCATTGGAAAAGACCTGGATGTTGGAAAAGATTGAAGGTGGGAAGAGAAGGGGAGGAGAGAAGATGAGATGTTTGAATGGCATCACCAACTCAATGATATGAGTTTGAGTAAGCTCCAGGAGCTGGTGATGGACAGGGAAGCCTGGTGTGCTGCACTCCATGGGGTCGCAAAGAGTCAGCACAACTGAGCAACTGAAATGAACTGAACTGAGCTGAAGGACTCAAGGTTCTTCGTGTAACTTGCCGACCTCTTCCTAGGAAATTCTTTTCTGTTTTTCTATTGTGTTTTCAAACAGTTTTCAGAGGGACTTTCCTGGCGGTTCAGTGGTTGAGAATCCGCCTTCTTGGGTTCGATCCTCCGTGAGGAAACTAAGATCCCATGTGGCACAGGGAAAGTAAGCCTGCGACCCACAATGAGAGAAGCGACCGCAATGAAAAGCCCACACATCGAATCTAGAGCGAGATCTCTGCACTCCGTAGCTAGGGAGCTCACGTGCTGCAACCCAGACGCAACACAGCGAAAATAACTACAAAGAAAACACTTTTCATAAAATGTTAGATGAAGGAACTCCTTTTATTAATATTGAAGAAAAGGCAGAAGGAACAACATAGTGGAAAAGCAGCAGTGTGTCTTCAGGAACCCAGCCCATTCTGCTTGGGGGGATGGGTCCTAAAAAAGGCTCAGAAATGCCTGGGGACAAGCCACCTGCTCAAAGAGGGTGGAGGCCATTCGAAAGACTCGGGGAAACTAAACCTCTCTTGACAGGAACAGAAGCAGGTGGGCAAAGGAAGAACCGAGGTTTCCCCTAGCTGCGAAAGTGTTCTGATGGTTTCCGAAACAGTTTTCAAAGACGACCTCATCTGTTGCCATAGCAACCTATGACGTTGCTGGGGAGATACAGTACGGATCCCATATTCCTTTCACAGGGGAGGAAAGTTCAGTCTCACAGAGGTTAAGGGCGGTATCCCTTTCCTTTTGTTGCTGCAACAAATTATCGCACACTTAATGGCTTAAATTTTAAAAAAAAATTACATAAATAAAACTGGACTTCCCTGGTGATCAGGGGTTAGGAATCCCCCTGCCAATTCAAGGGGGAGCGTGGATTCCATACCTGACCTGGGAAGATTCCACGTGCCACGGGGGCAGCTAACCCCATGGGCCACACCTACTGAGCCCAAGCTCCCCAACCAGAGAAACCACCACAATGAGAAGTCTGCACGTCACATCTAGAGAGTAACCCCCCGCTCACCACAACTAGAGAGAAACCTACGCAGCAATGAAGCCTCAGCGCAGCCAAAAATACATTAAGGATAAGAATAAGCCAAACTCGTTCTCTGACCCTTCTGGAGGCCAGAGGTCCCCTGTGGGTCTCACTGGGCTAATGAACACTGAGTTGTTGGCAGGCTGGCTCTTTCAGAGATTCCAGGCGAGCATCTGGCTGCTTTTGCCTTTTCCAGTGTCTCGATCCCAAAGGCCTTGACACGTGACCTCCCTTTGGTCATGTCCTTCTCCCAATGCACAAACCCCCTCCTGCCCGATCCTGGTGATTCGATTCACCCAAACTGTATAATCCACGATAAACTTTTCCACCTCAAAGTTCTAAATTGAACCACGTCTGCAAACTCCCCTTTGGCCAGAGAAGGAGGCCTCGACATACAGGTTTCAGGGCATTCGAGTGTAGACCCGTTTTGTTGTGTGTATGTCACTCAGTCATGTGCGAGTCTTTGTGACCCCCATGGACTGTAGCCCCCGAGGCTCCTCTGTCCATGGGATGCTCCAGGGAAGAGCACTGGAGTGGGTTGCCACACCCTCCTCCAGGGGATCTTCCCGACCCAGGGAATGGAACCCGGGTCTTCCGCATTGCGGGCAGATTCTTTACCGTGTGAACCACCAGGTAAGCCCCAATATTCATATTCTACTTTCCAAAGTGGCCCATCTACTGTAGTTCCAAATCCTACAGCACTCCTAGACACAAACCACGTTGCCTCTGGATCAACGAACAATTTCCAAGCCCACCCACCCATCAACACGCAGAACGGCAACCAAGGAGCTGCCTGGGTTTACTCAAAGTACTTGGCTGTTACAGTTCCAAAATAACAGGAGATGGTAATTGTCAAAAGGCTGTTCCTCCTCCCTCTCTATTTTGGTAACCGTATTTCATTATAAGACATGATGTGTTTTTTTATTTTTTCTTGCCCCCTTTCACTTCTGCATTTAGTGTTTAAAAGTCACCGTGGCGAAGGAGCCTGGGAGAGAAGATTTTATAAATAGTCGCTGCACAAAAATCATCTCCCCCATAGTCAAGCTCCTGCACTGACAAAGAACATTCAACAGCTGCAAGGAAAGCAAAGCACAGGTGAAAGTACGTGGAGGTGGAATATTTGCACTTTTTTCCCCCCTCCACTGCCTTTGTCAGAAGGCCTTTCTGATGTTCTTATGAAATGAACAGCCACCTGATAAGGTCAGATGGGCACACTCAACCCAGCCGTTGCCTCCTACTTAAGTCACCTAAGAGAGTGAAAATGCAGGTTCACATGAAAGGCTGTACACTGGTAGGTGGGCTCATAGATGCCCAGTTCTGGAAACAACCCAGATGTCCTTCAGCAAGGGAAGGGACACGCTCACTGCAGTACATGCACGTTGTCGCTCTATGTGCGTGTGTGCCAAGGAGCTTCAGTCGTGTCTGACTCTTTGCGACCCTCTGGACTCTAGCCCACCAGGCTCCTCTGTCCATGGGATTCTCCAGACAAGAATACTGGAGTGGGTTGCCATTCCCTTCTCCAGGGGACCTTCCTGACCAAGGGATCGAACCTGGGTCTACTTCCGATCTTGCGCTGCAGACAGATTCTTTACCACTGAGCCACCAGAGAAGGCCACGATAGCTCCTTTTTTAGGAAGTCTGCTTAATTGCTCACTCATGTCCAACTCTGCAACACCATGGACTACAGCCTGCCAGGCTCCTCTATCCATGGGACTCTCCAGGAAAGAATACTGGAATGGGTTGCCATGCCCTCCTCCAGGGGATCTTCCCAACCCAGGGATCAAACCCAGGTCGCCCACATTTCAGGCAGATTCTTTACCATCTGAGGCACCAGGAAAGCTTATAAATTATATCTTAGTAAACAATGGAAACAGTGACAGATTTTATCTTCTGGGGCTCCAAAATCACTGTAGATGGTGACTGCAGCCATGAAATTAAAAGACACTTGCTCCGTGGAAGAAAAGTCATGACCAACCTAGACAGCATATTAAAAAGCAGAGACATTACTTTGCCGACAAAGGTCCATCTAGTCAAAGCTATGGTTTTTCCAGTGGTCATGTATGGATGTGAGAGTTGGACCATAAACAAGGCTGAGCGCCAGAGAATAGATGCTTTTGAACTGTGGTGTTGGAGAAGACTCTTGAGAGCTCCTTGGACTGCAAGAAGATCCAACCAGTCCATCCTAAAGGAACTCAGTCCTGAATATTCATTGGAAGAACTGATGCTGAAGCTGAAACTCCAATACTCTGGCCACCTGATACGAAGAGCTGACTCATTGGAAAAGACCCTGATGCTGGGAAAGATTGAAGGCAGAAGGGAAAGGGGACGACAGAGGATCAGATGGTTGGATGGCATCACCGACTTGATGGACGTGAGTTTGAGCCAGCTCCAGGAGTTGGTGATGGACAGGGAGGCCTGGCGTCCTACAATCCATGGGGTCCCAAAGAGTATGACACAACTGAGCAACTGAACTGAACTGAAACTTGATTTCAAAAAAACAGAAAACTCAGCAGATTCAGGAAAGCACCATAAAACTCAAAGGAATTGGAACACAGGGCTTCTCCCTAGTACATGTGTGAGAAACTCACACATGTTTGTTGTTATGATCACTTGATTGTAGCCATTTACTGAGGTCAGATATATGTCATCTACAGTTCTTAAAATGTCCCTAAGGGAGGGAGGAAGGGAAAGAACGTTTCAATCTATTTTTGAGATAACCATCGGAATTGGTCACATTTCTGGAAATGACTGCTTCGGATAATTCTCTCCGCAGCCATGGAAACCCATGGCCACACACTGCCGTCCGGTCACTCGAATGTGGAGCTGACCTCAGCAGCCAGCGGGCTTCCAAGGCACAGCGTGAACAGTGGCTAAAATCACGGGAATGATTTGAGATGATTTCTGGGGCAGGGAAACTAGAAATAAGATCCAAAAGGAGGGTAGTTTGCCTTTGCACAGATCCCCCTTGGATGACGAAAATAACTTTTTCAAATGACTAGATAATTCCAAAGAGGTTTGCAGTTTTAAATGTTACAGTTCTTCCCAGAATGGCAGAATTTGAAGATGGAAAGGTTTCACAGAAGGAGCTCAGAATACCAAATGGAGGCTGCATCTCCCGAAGCTTTCTGTATTCTTAAGGAAAGAGGGCAAAGATTACAGCTACTAAGTCAATGATTGTAAATAAACGACCACAGCTGCTAAACTCATGATTCCTAGTTTAAGTATGCTTCTTGTTTAGGATGTACTGATGTCTGCGGAGGCTTCCCAGGTGGCTCAGTGGTAAAGAATCTACCTGCCAATTCAGGAGATGCAGGAAACTCAGGGTCGGGAAGATTCCCCTGGAGAAGAAAATGGCAACCCACTCCAGTCTTCTTGCCTAGAAATCCCATGGACAGAGGAGCCTGGCGGGCGTCAATCCACGGGGGTTGCAAGGAGTCAGACAGGTCTAGCCCACACTCATGCCATGTCTTTTGAAACATTATAAGCAAAGAAGTGTCAGGAAAAGCTTGAGTATCTCCCAAATCCCACAATCCCAGTCTAATCATGAGAAAAACGGGACACAAACTCAAACTGAAGGACATTCTATGAAATACCTGCCTGAGATTGCTCAAAACTGACAAGGTCATCAAAAACAAGGAAGGATGGAGACCCTGGCCCAGCCCTCAGGCACCCAAGCAGATGCCTGAACTCTGTTCCGGGGCAGAAAAGAATCTCAGCGGAAGAACTGGGGAAATCCCACAAACGGTCTGGAGTCTAGTTCACCGTCATGGACCCAGGGCAATTTGTTTGCTGTGACAAAGCCTGTCCATACGTCGGGGGGAACAGGTGAGGGGCAGATGAGAGTCTGAGCCCTAACTGTGACTACTCTCAAATGTCAGAAGCTTGCTTAAGCAACTCAGGATGGTCTGTTTCAGTGGGGACAACTATTCTGCAAATATAAAGTACTTGAGCTTGTACACACAGATACAATCCCATTTTGAAGAAACTGAAAGAGGCCTCTGGAGAAAAGAAATGTTATATAAAAATGTCAAGACATACGGACAAGAGGGGAGACACAGGCCTGTAGCTGTGGTGTGTGTTACCCCAGGGACTTTGGCCGCCAGGCTCCTCTGTCCCTGGGGATTCTCCAGGAGAGCATACTGGAGC